>BROG01000014.1:0-122500 GCA_030159075.1 Atrina japonica
CTGAGAGCTTTGGCCCGTTCAGGAATGAAGATTGGCAGAATAGGTATGATATGCATTCATGTCCAAGAGACTGTCTATGAACTGGGGTTGACTTTCATACATTTTATGGATAATGAATACAAGTTGTTAAACTTATTTAAAATTTGATTTTAAAGATACCGGTATGATATTAAGGTTATAGTTAGGTAGGGACACAGACTTGTCTAGTGTTATTTCACTTTAGATCTCTTATATGATCTTCTGAAATTGATAGGCCAACTTTTCCTCTAAAAGTATGACTACAACTATCCTTTGATTGTCTATTTTAAAAATTGCATTGATCATACTTTTCAAGCAAAACAGACAAGATTGCTATGGAAAAAAGTGTCAACACTTAAGTTTGGTTTAGGGCTATTCCAGAAAAAAGTCTCTTGTGGGCAGAACGCCATCAGTATAAAATTGCAAACAGTAAGATGTGAAATCTGACATTAAGATCATATACATGTATAAGGTATTAGGATGTAAATGACCAGTCCTATTTAAATACATGTATATACATTGTCTTGAATGACAGCTATATTCCAGTAAAAAGCTGAAACTATAATCTTTTCTCTTTTCCATAATATGAAAAAATGGCTTTTTTGTTTAAATTTATTGGCTTAATTTTTTATTGTGACGTTGAGCGAAGGGAAACAGGTCAATATAAGTATCATGCAGATTCCGCCTCTCCACTGTTTTTGTCTGCAGCCTCAAAACTATATAGTACACTAAAACTAAGGCTTTCATCAAGGATGTTTAGTGTGTGTTCTTTCTATTCATGCATTTTTTATAACTTCTACCATGATGATAGTAATCATATTAGCAGGAAAATCAAACTATATTGATAATTTTGATAAAGGAATCAATATATTAGCCTTACCATTCATTTACACACATTAGGATCTACTTCTAACACTTGCATGAATACAAAGATTCATCGTATAGCCAAGACAAAGAGCTAGCATAGATGGTGTCACCACTGTTTCGGAGTTTAGGTTGAAATAACATGAGTGTAGGGCCCATCCATGTACATCTCAAATATTGTTATACTCACTATCTCCTTCTTCAGTGTTTAACGACAACTTTTATCATTTTATTACGTATTTCGGAAGTACAAAAATGGAATCTGAATTTCTTTATGATAATTTGAAATATAATTGATAGCGTTTAAAGCAGCTGGATGTTGTTGACATAACAATGTCAGCATGTGGTGAAGTTTTTGACTTATTAAATGACTGTCAAAAATTAATTACCATTCATGGATGTAAAGTAGGGTATCAGAAGAGACAGTATGAATTGTATGTCTGCTTTATCAGTAGTGACAGGTAATACTTAACATGTGTAGCAATTTTGAGTTTAAACCCAATGGCTATTATATCGCAGAACGGCTGATGCTGTAAAACAAAGTTGATTGAGTGTTGTCATGATGTATGTGTTAGCACCCCTTTACCCTTTAAAACTACAAGATTATCAGCAACAGATGTGAATCTACCTAACTTTACTAGATTGTTAGATTTTCTAGGTATTCCCATATCAAATAGGATTTGTTATTTTTCAAGTGCTCAGCGTCATTGTGCCCATTCAGGTCTTTGATTTAAATTGGTGGTACCCCTCCCTAATTATCATGGCCATCCTGCCCCCAGGAAACACTTTTTTTCTGGAATAGCCCTTATAGGTATATTACATAAGTTATGATGGATTGTGGAAAAATCATTTTGAAACAAGTGGCACTTGGTATTCCACAATTCCATCTATAGATTGGAACTGTGTGACAAATGCTTTTAGGAGTTAATTCCCCTGATTCACAATTTCTGTAGAAATCTTTAAACAGATAGAAACTGTAAGAAACAAAAATTATCGGAACAGAGAGATTTTTAGTTTTAGTATTTTAGTCAATATAACCACTATTACCTGCTTTCTCTTTACAAGGTAAATTCCAGTATTTTGGCATGTTTGTCTATGTTCACCATAGAATAGACAAGTAGAATATAGAAAAAAAAGAAACATTAATGAGAGCATACATTACAAGGTCTCCAAAAAAATCCTAGGATGCAAAATAATCAGTGAGCTACTTTTCATGGTTGTTGTCCTTTGCAGTTGAAATTTTTACATTTCATCTAAACCCAATTTTCTATAAAGACTCACAAAATCAGCTTTGTTCCAGTGGGGCTTGAACCCGCCTTGGTTAGAGATGAGAGACTTCATGGTTAAAAGTGTGATGCTCCAATCACTTGGCCTTGTTGCACTGTAAATTTCCTTTCAGTATATAGTGCTCTAGAACAAGACAATAAAGAGAAGGTACATGTACTCAGTGTATCCTCCAGGAAAGTATAAAGTATATTTACAGATGACATATTGCCTGTTAGTTTATTTTAGCAGTATGAAAACCTTTGATATGACAGTTATGTGTTTCTACTCTGATAATGTTATAATACAGAGAAAATCGTGGTATGTCAGAGAGTGACTTATGTCGGGTTGGTAATCTAGATATGCCATTTGAGTGACAATATTGGCGTGACAAAGGCTGACTTGATGTCATATACAGGATTCATACAGATCTTGAAAAGTGCTTGAATATAGAGTTAGTCCTTGAAAAGTGCTTGAAAACAAAAATACCGTTGAAAAGTGCTTGAATTTAATGCAGAATGTTTGATTTATTTTTGTATCAGAGTGCTTAAATTCTTCTCTTTACATGTTTATTCATCACAAAAGAAAGACATTTAGATAAAGAAAATTTAGCTCGATCATACAGATGCATACAATTTGATTAAAGCATTTTTGTGATGTTGTACTGCTGGATCTTTTTAGTGTGTACTGGAACTCTAAGAAGTCCTGGAAAAGTGCTTGAAAAATCTTTTTTGTTGGCTGTATGAACCATGACATAATTACAAGACTGGTATTGGCAACCGTTGACAAAGTTGATATGTCACAAAGTGACAATGTTGATGTGGCACAAACTGACTTGATATGTAACAGGGTGACAAGACTGATGTGTTATAGAACGTCAGATAAGTCAGGTTGACAAATTTGGTAGGTCACAAAGTGACAGTATTGACATGTGACGGAGGCTATAAGAACAGGAATTATTGGTAAAGTCTTGGTGTTTGGACTGACGATACTTGACATAGTTTAGAGGTACAGCAACAGACATGTATACATTTTTATACAGAGAAATTGTACAAAATCTGAATTCATTTAAATTTCTTTTTTTGCAGAGGATGTGACACCCATTCCATCTGACAGTACAAGGAGGAAGGGAGGTCGCCGTGGTCGTCGTTTGTAAATTATATTGTTCATTAAATAAGTGAGAACAAGGTGTACTCTAGTTTTTTTCGTATTTTTTACACTTGACAATTTTGTATTATGTACTGTAAATCACTTCTATTTCGTGAGAGATTAACTTTGGTATAAATTCACCAATGAACCTGTTTGCAAATGGTTAACTCGCTATTTCATCTATATGCGACCCGAATATTGGTAAATGTAAATGGTTACCAACCCGGATACGCTCCTGTCCTTCGGACTGGGTTCACAGTACACCACGTTGTCCCCATAAATAACTATACTAAGCCCTTCACCGGGAATCAATGAGTGAAAGTGTTTCTTAAACTAAACAAACAAAAAGTAAAATACAGTTAAATTTGTATAGAAAGACCACCCCCCTTAGGGACAACAAAACCAGTCTTTATAGGGAGGTGGTCTTTAAATAGAGGTTGATTTGTCCACAAAAGGTACTGTTTGGGAACAGCATGACCAGGTGATCTTTATACACAGGTGGTAGCTAAAGCAGGTTTTACTGTTTACTACTTGCAATTAGGATTCTTTATTTGAAGACATTAACATGAAAACAGCAATAAGTACACTTGACTTTAAAATGATTTGGTTACATCAGGAACAAGCCTTTGGTTATATCTGATCAGAAACATGAGCCTTTGGTTATATCTGATCAGAAACATAAGCCTTTGTTCATGTGTACTTGTACAGTATTAACGCTTGCAACCAGCAAAAATAAAGAATTCTGCAGCCTTAAAATCTATGTATTTGCAAATATGTCTGAAAGATTAGGTGTGTGAAATTAAGTTGTCATGAAATATAAGTAATTCACAGTACGTATATAGATCAAAACTGCCAGAATGATATCAGCACGCAAAGATCTACAAAAAAGTAAACCTGGCTGATGTTGTCGGGTCGCTCCTTATGGGAGTTGTTTCCCCTTTTAAGTGGATTTTTCGTGTTTTTGGATCAAAACTGCCAGAATGATATCAGTTTTGGAAGCTTGTCATAGAAGAAATTTACAATTGATATTAGTTATTGACCAATTTATTGTTTCAGTTTGATTTAATATACTGTAAGGCTTGTGTAGTGATGACAAATTTGCCTTGCAAGCCAGAGGATCTAGGTTAGATTCTAGGTCATACCTGAGAAAACAGAAAGTGACTATTTCTATGGAGCTGTCCGCAGAAGATCAGAAAGCAAAGGTCCCTTGTTATGATGAACTTTGAATTTTGAGATTTGAAATGTGCCCCTTGCATGTTAAGCGTGTTAAAGAACCCTCTCTGATTTGACAAGTCCATAGTCAATGTCTACAATTAATACTTTTTGAATGTTAATACATTTGTTGTGTTGTGTGCTATATGTCTTGTGAGTAAAGTTTGACTTGAAAATAAGGTACTGTATACCTGCAAATTTTCGCCTTTTTTTACCCCAGGTCATAGGTCAACCCAAAGCACTAGCCTCGTGAATGGCATGTATATCCATGCTTCAGTTATTATACCCTCTCAAACTAAGTGTGGATAGGATATAGGAATAGGCTTGTACGTACATATATTATACTTTCTTGTCAGCACTCTAATAATTTTACTTCACATCAAAATTTCACGAAACTTTGATACAAGAGTTTACTATGGTGATATCTCGGACGAGTTTGTGTTTCGTAATCCACGCTCCCTTATTTACAGAGTTATTGCCCTTTGTTTTTTCATTGAAATATTCTTGTCAGTGCTCTAACAAATTTATTTCGCAATGGAATTTCACGAAACTTGATACAAGGGTTTCCTATGGTAATACCTCTAACGAGTTCGCATTTCATAACCCGCACTCCCTAATTTACAGAGTTATTGCCCTTGATTATTTCATTGAAATATTATTGTCAGTGCTCTACAGGTATTATACAATATTTCCATTTTAAGGGGATTAGTATCACTTGTGATGCCTTGTTTAGGTTGAAAAGTTGCCTTTCATTTAAAATTAACTCTCATCTAAGGATGATTATGGATGACAGAACTTTCCAGGTATACAGTACATCGGTCTGGTATTAGCAAAAGTAGACCAACATGTTTTACATATGAATGGTGACATAAGCTGTATGATAAAAATGGTTACTTGAAAATGTAACCATTGATTTAGTTCAAAATTTACGTTTGAAGATAACAACTAAACACCGTTGTATGCAAAATGACATAATTTTGACTTGTATATTTACTGAATTTGAAAAAAATTGCTAATCACATTTTGATTGAATTGGCCAAGATATTTACACAATGTATGGCTATTCTTTTGTTTATATATTGAAACTTTATATAAGGTAGTCTTTAAAATATAATGAATTTATCACAATGATCTGTATTATATTGCTAAAAATCCTATAGCAGTTTTTCAATATTAAAAACATTACAGATACAAAAGTTATAGATTTGATCAGCTTGATGAGATCAAAAATCCTCAAAACCATTGGTTCTGTTAGTAAGACTTCATAAGTTAGCTAAAATTAATAAAATATATGTAGAGTTCCGAAAAAAGTGGTATCAGACAAGGCCAGAAAATGACCTAAATGTATTCCTAAATTTGTCAGTTTAATGGTAAATAATTTTATCCCAGGTAATTTTTTTTAAATATAGATGAGCCCCTGGGTGGTACACAGGTAGTTTTTGTATCACAGGTGAAACCCATCTGGCTGGATTCAACTTGAATTTTAACACATGTAGGCTACTGACTATTATCCTCATTAGAAGTCATGTCATTGAAATGATTGATAAAATCAAGATCCAGTGTCAATGTAGGGTAGGAAGATTCATGATCACTTGTGACACCAGCATTGATCTAAATTTGTGGCATGTTTCCACAAAAGTGAAGTAGTGTTGACATTGAAAATGACAGAATTAAAATTTTCTGACTATTGTTACTCATTATTTGAAAAAAGTAAAGACATTTAGCAAATTACTAATAAACCAATGCTGATTTTTTCATATTGGGGAAAGTTTGACCTAATGGAAATCTTTCTGGGTCAAAAGTATTGCATATAAAAAAAAACAAAAAACAAAAAACCCTGATTTTCTAAGTACATTGTACAAAAATACTACATTTTCATAACATTTTTGGAGGGGGATTCAGGTATAAACCCTCAGAACAAACTTGACCACAATTCTTAAACTTCTATACATACAGAAGCTCTCCCTTAAAACTGGTTCAAGGATAAACTAGCTGTGATCCTCAAGTAGGCTATTATTAGTTTGGCAAACTATTTGTTCATTTTTCAATACATTCAATTTGATAAAATCAAATATTATATAAGGAATGTTGCCACCCTTTAGATGCAGACTGCAAGATGCTGATTGGCCTAGGACTGCTGTGTCAGGATGAGATGTCCTGATGGGAACCACAAGTGGTAATGTGAAGATAAGTTTCCACCTGCTCAGAATCAACAGGGCCCAGCACCAACATTAAGAATATATTAAGTATGAGAATATTCTCAAATTGGCCTGCTTAACCAATCAGATTTCAGGATTAACCAAAATTGAGTAAATAATTTTGACTGAAGTAACTCTTAAGTTTTACGGTGCCAAGCCCTGGTAAATATTTAATCTAGGATTAATTTTTAAAACTATATATGATAGGCTACACACCTGAGTTACATAAATTATATGAACAACAGAAACATGTTGAAGTGTTAAAAAATGTTTATTCATGGCGTTAATATCTGTAGTGCAATAAAATAAATAACATTGTTGTTAAAAATTTGTAGTTTGATTAAAATTCATGTGTGATAAAATCACCTGTAAAAATAATTCTGATAGAAAAAATTAGTACATTTTTAAAAAATTACAACAAATCAAAAAGAAAATATGAATCTTAAAATTGGTAAAAATAAACAAGATATGTCAAGATCCAGTATCTGTGTAGCTACAGATAGTAACATGTTACTGGATATCACCTATGGTGATAAATAACCAATTATAATTTAGTTGAATAACTTTCAAAAGTAATTCTGCTGAAGAAAATACAGGTAGGCATACATAATTCCCAAAAGTAAATCTGCAGAATGAAGTACATTTACATAATGCTGTAGGGTCTACACAGAAAACAGAAAATTTAGCCAGGAGGTACCAGGCACTGGAGATCTGAAAGTCATTCTGTAATAGACCATGCTAATGCCATACATAGCATACACAGAAAATTAGGAGTTTCCAGACATTAAAAATCATTCTGTAATATAAAATGTCTTATCTTATGCCATGAAGGAGTTTCCAGGCACTGGAGATCTGCAAGTCATTATGTAATAGACCATGCTCATGCCATACAGAGCAGACACAGAAAATTAGGAGTTTTCAGACATTTGAAATCATTCTGTTATATGGAATCTCTCGGTTATGCTATACAGGAGTTTCCAGGTGCTGGAGATATGAAAGTTGTTCTGTAATAGACCATGCTAATGCCATACATAGCGTACACAGAAAATAAGGAGTTTCCAGCAAACTCTATCAGCCCACATAGAGAAATTTTAAAATAATCCTTGCAATGATAACAGTTATCAACCAATTAAAGGATGTGTGATGCAACCTAATGGGATGACATTAACCAATACACAGATACTTGACAATAAGATACGCATGTATAGAGATATATATAATATATGCAATGTGTTCATTAAATGTTATCAGATTCAAATGTAAAAATTTATACAATATGCATATTAAGGCACTTGTAACATTATACAGTCAATTTTTTTTTAACTGCAAGACTCGTAGAATCCAAAGAAAATAAGTTTAAAAGACCAACATATTCACTGAATACATTCATTTGGTCTTTTAGTTTGTGGACAGCATTATTGCTATGGAAACTGTTCCTGTGACAAAGACAGTATTTACAAGTTTTTGCTGTGACTGAGTATTTCCAGCTTAAGATACAAAATGTTGGATTGTATTTCTCAGACCCTCTGGAAAATTTATATAAAATGTTTTGTATGACTATAACATATTATAAAATTGATAGATCTGATAGTATCAATTATCCAAGGATGTGAATGATCAAAATCTGTATACATGTAGAAACAACACTGGAGTTACATCATGTACATGTTCAAGTTTGTTATCACAGAAATCAATGAAAGACCTGAGTTGTTACAGATGTGTGTGAAAATCTACTGTTACAGATGGCTCCAGAGATGATTTATTGAAGTTATTCTCAATGGGGTGTTCTGATTTGATTTTTTCTGAAAAAAATTAAATTGATGACAAGTTAAACACAACCGCTATGAACAGGATTTTTCTATTAAGCACAAAATGAATATTTTTGTTTATGAAACCAATATACAAATACAGTCAACTCCACTTATAACGAAGTGGAAGGGAGATAGATTTAAACCTACTTATAACTGCATGGATTTTGTTATTCGGATTCAAATAGAATAATGTAAGTGATGCACTGGGAAGAGATATATCCTTGCTATAGCTGGTATTTTGTTATAAACAGTCTCGTTATAAGTGGTGTTGACTGTATTTTCAATTTAAATTTTGTACTACCAATTGTAGAGGCCTACTGAAATATACAAGTTTTTACTTCCTCATCCCTAAAAACAACGCTAGTATCTGTAATAATTTCATTGTAGAATCTGGCATCATTTGTCGGGACACAGTATTAAGTAAAATAATAATTATTTAGCAGTAGTTTTCTTCCTTGGGGAACATTCTTGAATTGGTTACTAATTACCTTACACAAGATTACTTCCTCATTTAATGAACCATCTAGAATACACAATAACTAGGCCTACATTACACAAGATTACTTCCTCATTGACAGAGCATTCTAGAATACACAATAAATACTTGACACAAGTTTACGTACTAAATAAAAGAACATTCTAGAATACACAATAGATACTTTACACAAGTTTACTTCCTTACACTCTAAAATACAATTTGTAAGGGCACCTTGTATAGCATAATTACATTAATCAAGTTAACAGACTATCTGGTAAAACATGCAAGATCATTACCTTTTAAAAGTTTGCATCCTTCATCAGTTGTTGCACTAATCAGTAGGTCTGGTACATCAGCATTCTGTAAATGTTCCAGAACGGGCTTCTGCAAATACATTGAATCCATGAGGTTATGGTGACTTAGGACGAATCGTAAGTGGGATGAATGTGTTTTCTGTTGTAAAAGGCCGAAAATAACCAAGGGTGAAAATAACCAGGAGCAAAAATAAGCAGGGGTGAAAATTTCCAGGTACATGTATACAGTATGCTCATGTCATTGTATGGATTATCTGATTTAAAAGCCAGATGCTACAGCAAACCACAGTTCTTCATATAAAGCTTTAAAGAAATACCGGTATGGTACATCAAATGATTGTTGATTTCATTACTGAGTAATCTAGAGTTACATCACATCATTTTTCAGTTAAATTTGGTAAAATTTAAAATTACTTACTGGAAATCCTGAAAACACCACAATAGAATTCCTTTTCTTGAAATCAGCGATGAGTTCAATTATACCCTGAAATTGATATGACGTCTGTGATAATGCAATAGAATGGATTCTGTCTTCTGAGATCATATTTTGAAAACCACTCAGTTCAATATCTGTGTAAATAAAGCCTCTTTTGAGAGACCATCTTTCTTGAGATTACTTAATTTCAGTGGCAGAAAGGGTGGTTTCTCAAGGGAGGTGGCACTGTAACAAGTATTGAAAAAATATTATTTCTTTACTGAATAAACAACAATGATGACCTTAATGAAAACAAAAAATGATATCTGTGTATGGGTAACTTAGTGATAAAATGATATCTGTGTATGGGTAACTTAGTGATAAAATGATATCTGTGTATGGGTAACTTAGTGATAAAATGATATCTGTGTATGGGTAACTTAGTGATAAAATGATATCTGTGTATGGATAACTTAGTGATAAAATGATATCTGTGTATGGATAACTTAGTGATAAAATGATATCTGTGTATGGATAACTTAGTGATAAAACGATACATGTATCTATTGTAAGATGCTGAATGGGGCAAATCTGATCATTGATACATTCAAGGATTTTGACAGTTGTAAAAAAAAGTTTTGTACCTTTTTGAAACACCTATGTACCAAACTTGCTCACAAGCTTTTATTATAAGTAATGCTCTATGAAGTTTGAAGTGTATCAGTTAAAAACCTACACAAGATATTTAGCAGACACTTAATATTTATATGCATTGACTATTGCAATTTTGCACAAAGGGCCAAAACTGAGTAAATTAAGGTCTGATAATTTTGGCTATTGAACTCATCCGAGCTTCCATGATAAATAACAATGCTATGAAGTTTGAAGTGAATTGGTTAAAAAAAAGATATTGAGCAGACACCAAAGTGTTCCTACTCAAGAATGTGAAAACATAATACGTCCCATTTTTCCATCGGTTTACAAAATGGTGTGTATAAAATATAAAAATAATGTTATAAAAGTACTGAAAAGTAATAAACATGATTCCTGTAGTATTCTGAAAATAATTGATATGGACATAAAATTTTCTGTTTACAGATAACAACATTTGTTCTTGAAGATAATCATTATCATTTTACCTGTATACTACTGACGATATTCATTATAATTATACTTGTATACTACTGATGATAATCATTATAATTTTACCTGTATACTAATGACAATAATCATTATAATTTTACCTGTATACTACTGACGATAATCATTATAATTTTACCGGTATACTACTGACGATAATCATTATAATTTTACCGGTATACTACTGACGATATTCATTATAATTTTACCTGCATACTACTGGCGATAGTCATTATGCTTTTACCTGTATACTACTGGCGATAATCATTATAATTTTACCTGTAAACTACTGGCGATAATCATTATGATTTTACCTGTCTACTACTGACGATATTCATTATAATTATATTTGTATACTACTTAAGATAATCATTATAATTTTACCTGTATACTACTGACGATAGTCATTATAATTTTACCTGTATACTACTGACAATAGTCATTATAATTTTACCTGTATACTACTGACGATATTCTTTTTAATTTTACCTGTATACTACTGACGATATTCATTATATATGTATACCACTGAAGATAATCATTACAATTTTACCTGTATACTACTGACGATAGTCATTAAGATTTTACCTGTATACTACTGAAGATAATAATTACAATTTTACCTGTATACTACTGACGATAGTCATTAAGATAATCATTACAATTTTACCTGTATACTACTGACGATAGTCATTAAGATTTTACCTGTATACTACTGAAGATAATCATTACAATTTTACCTGTATACTACTGACGATAGTCATTAAGATTTTACCTGTATACCACTGAAGATAATCATTACAATTTTACCTGTATACTACTGACGATAGTCATTAAGATTTTCCCTGTATACCACTGAAGATAATCATTATAATTTTACCTGTATACTACTGAAGATAATCATTACAATTTTACCTGTATACCACTGAAGATAATCATTACAATTTTACCTGTATACTACTGAAGATAATCATTACAATTTTACCTGTATACTACTGACGATAGTCATTAAGATTTTCCCTGTATACCACTGAAGATAATCATTATAATTTTACCTGTATACTACTGAAGATAATCATTACAATTTTACCTGTATACCGCTGACAATAATAATTATGATTTTACTTCTATACTGCTTACTATAATAATAATATTTTACCTGTATACTACTGTAGTCCAGGGCAGTGACATGAGTACAATCCACTACAACAGGTTCAGACTTATTTTTCCCCTCTAAATAAGAAGAAAACAAAAATGAAATTCAAAAAAGGTTTTGCTTCTGAAATGAAAACAAATTTTAAGGATGAAATTTAAGGAAATTTTTATTCTGATTTAATTTTTTGGATGTTTTTGTATAGGGATATATTAAGCAAATTAAACTACATTTACAAGTGAGGAATAATAAACCAGTATATTTATCAACATGTGTCTATTTCACAATGCTGACAAATAAAGATATTTACTTAAAGGTGACTAGAAGTAAACAACACTGATACATGTTTACTTGGATGTTAGAAGGATTTTTACCTGATGACAGGCATTATTCAGCACAGGTGGCAGGCAATGTATGGAATAAGTGATAGGCAATTGGCAGTATAGCTGATAGGCATTAGACATCGCAGATTAAAGGTAGTAGATATTACAGGTGATAAAGAGTATACATCACAGGAAATAAACAGTATACATCACAGGTAACTAGATAACATACATTATACGTGCAGTGGAAATGAATGAAGGTGATATATAGTACATATCACAGGGCAGATAGTATATATCACAGGTGAGAGATCATACATATCAGGTGACAGGTAGTATAATTTACAGGTGATATACAGTACATATCACAGGTAAGATAGTATACATCACAGGTGAGAGATCATATATATCAGGTGACAGGTAGTATGATTTACAGGTGATATACAGTACATATCACAGGTAAGATAGTATACATCACAGGTGAGAGATCATACATATCAGGTGACAGGTAGTATGATTTACAGGTGATATACAGTACATATCACAGGTAAGATAGTATACATCACAGGTGAGAGATCATACATATCAGGTGACAGGTAGTATAATTTACAGGTGATATACAGTACATATCACAGGTAAGATAGTATACATCACAGGTGAGAGATCATACATATCAGGTGACAGGTAGTATGATTTACAGGTGATATACAGTACAGTACAGATAACTTGTCAAACGAGTTGACAGTGACCTAAGAAATTTAATTATCACTTACGTGATTCATTTTCCATCAAAACTCTGTTCTGTATGTATTCAATGGCTGGGAACAATAAACCGTGCTCAATGCTTACAACAATAACTTCCCCGTGGGATACCTGTAAGAAAAGAATATACAATAACAAAATCTGTGGCTGATGAAGTTGCCTAACTTACTTATATATATATATATATATATATCATGAAAGCCTTAATTGAACTAATTCCCATATTTGCATGAAAACAACATTTAATACTTAGTGCATCATGACTCAAAATATTTTAAAATGATCAGACAATAATAATTATGTCTATTTATGTCAATATATGTATAACTAAAACATGTCTAATTTGATATATAGAGACAGGACATTTGTAACTGACAATAACAACAACTGACCTCAACACCTGGACGAGACATAGGGTACAACAACATCAGCACAGACACACCAATTCCAATGAGGATGCCATACTGCAAGAACAAAGATGATTATTTGAATGTGACAACTCTGATTCAGCAACAAATTATTCATATTGGAATATGCAATTTTAGAAATACATGTATCTATATATAATATTCTTAATCATGTATGTCTACAAAATACTTGTATTTAGAGGTTAGTACAATGTATATATATATATATATATATTTATAGAGAGAGAGAGAGAGAGAGAGATAAAAGAGTTATGTCCCCTTACTTCCATTCCAATACCAAGGCATGAAACGAATGTGATCACCAGTGGTATTAAGTCCAGCTCTGAAATACAAAAACATTTTCTTTTGTCAGTTAAGCTTATCCAAGCTTTAGTAACCTAATGTGCTACTCCATGGCTGCCTTATAAGGTAAATTGATACTGTAGACCCGTTTTCCAGTTTCAAAAGATTTACAGTTGTACAGTGAGAGCTTGCAAAGAGTTGAATGAAATTATTTGTGTGAAATGTGGTTTTATTTGAAACTGACAATGGGTCAAGTAACATTTGTTCTAACCATATCTCAATGTATTATTTAAATGATATGAAAAAAATTATCCTAACAACAATTGTAACCAAGTATACAAATAACATTTTTGTTAAATCTATACAATGTACAATATATTACTGTAAATAAAATTTCTTTACACTGCACATATTTATTTTGGGCCTCTGAGAAATCTATGGTATTACTATACAACTGACATTGGCAGTTGGTAAGATTTTTAGTCCATCTTTTACACTTCTGATGATTGTTGTTATTTTATATGTAGGATTATATCTCTGTCTGAGGATTCAGACTTTTAAACAATCAAGGATGGATGTAGATCCTGTATGTTTACCTATAATCTTTACTTACTGTTCACTTTCCACAACTTTTTCACAACCATAATGTCCACCATTTGTATGACAGCCATTATAATAACAGCTGACAGAGCAGCATTTGGAATGTAGTAGAATAATGGTGTTAAAACATATAATGCCAGTAGTATAAGGCCACCTGTAATGAGGGAGAACATCCAGTGATTTGATTGTAAAAATACTTGGTTAAAAATGGTGAAACACTAAAATATTTTGTATTATGGGGCCAAGTAAACTCTCAATCAAAGTAAATGTATTGTTAAAAAGAATATGTATCTTTTTGCAAAGGTCTGCAGTAAAACTTGAATATAAAAAAACTTGATTTGTATGAATTCATGCACATAACAATTCAATAAATAATTCACAACTACAGTTCTATTATATTCTTAATTAAAAACAATTATGAGGAATTTTTGCCTAAAACAAACCAATTGCTATGTCATTGATGTCCAAAACAACATATTTTATAGTATAATAATGAATTGACCAATCGTTAAAACAAAAGTCTTTTGCCAAGCATAAGCCGACTATTCTTTGATTAAATACATTATGTAAGTAAAAAGTGATAAAATACAAGTTTCTGTTTTCTTTTGACTTCCCCGGAAAATTACTGTTTGGGTCATTGATTCTTTTTACCCTGAATTAGGAGTGATATTACTCTTTCAAATAGGTGATATCACTTATTCAAATGAATGAGTGATATCATCTATGGCGATTCCGATTCTGCAGCGCTGTGCCTTTATCATGATACTGTAATATTGTCATTTGTGCTTTGTTCTTCCATAGATATAGGCCTAGTGATATTCACTGTAGATCTACATTTATGGAAGAAATGGGGAGCATAAGGTTTTTACTGTTTCCAAATTTGAGTAAGTGATATCACTTATTCATTTTGTAAAGTTATGTCACCTATTTGAATAGGTGATATCACTTATATGAAGAAGTGATATCTCCTATTTGAAAGAGTGATATCACCTATTCGAAAGAGTGATATCACTAACTGGTATTAAAAAGTAAAACAGCGCCCTATAAGTATGAACATGACCTTGCCTTCTTTCTCATAATACAATTACATACCAAATTTTAATTCCATATGTCAATGCATGACTGAGATCAAGAAAGGAAACAAGAATTTCTTTCAATTTTGGAGTACAAGAGGCATAATTTTGCCAAATCTGAGCAAAACGTATGGAGCAATTACAGAAATAATGAGTGGATACCAAAATGTGACTGAAGGACAGAGGGACAGAAAGATGTCAAGGATTAAGGCTATATGCTCCGTCCATTTTCATGGCAGGGCATAAAAATTGTAATGAAATTACTGTTTATACATAACATTTAAATATACTGTGGAATCAGAAAATTTTGTGGGGTTAAAATTTCGTTGTTTTAAAAATAAAACAAATTTGTTAACATTAAATTTTGTTGAAATAAAAAACATGTTTGTAAAGGAACCTATTAGTATTCCTAAGTGTAATTTATATAAAATTTTGTCATAGATTTTTCTTGAAAAATGAAAACAACAAAATAAAATGAAATTAAAACCATAACGAAATGCTCTAATTCTCCAGTAAGTAACAGATCAGTGAAGTTACATACACTCGTTGCCATGTGTATAAAAGTGAATAATTTAAAACGAACCTGTTACAATGCCTGAGGCTGGGGTTTTTACACCACTCTGTGAATTTACAGCTGTTCTGTAAGATAAGAAGAAACAGGAGTTACACAGTGTTAGTTTTTTTGTAAATTGTTACTTGTTAGTATCGTGGGAAGATCCAGGATTTCAAGTTAGAAGGGGAAAAAATCTAAGACATCTTGTGAGTATTTTGATAATTCTTTAATCAATTTTCCAATTTTTGTATATAAAAATGTTCACTTGATATGGTTCACCTGACCAATTATTGATTTCACATATGACAAGTTGTCAATTATTTTGCAATAGACAATACTGACCTTGAAAAGCTTCCTGTTACAGGATATGAAGATACAAAACAGCTGATCATGTTAGCTAAACCTGTAAATATATAACACTTCTTAGTTGTAAATAAAGACACCACTGATAATGTTTGTCTAATTTACTGACATGTTAGATGATTATGTAGTGTAAGTTATTTTGTAATGACTGAAACAGGTGTCCAGTGAGTCTCGTGTCCTAGCAAGATAAATTTAATGTAATTCACAGAAACTCTTCTGAGTTTTGCACCTTTATCAGGTGAGATTGTAAGGATTTTTCCATTTCATTTCACATATTATACACTTTCAGTTCTTGAGCATATGCACACTCTTCAGTCAAAAAGGTTGAGATTACAATGTGATCACTAAAGGAATAAAGATTCAGAATTACTTCTGAAAGTGTAAATCTATATAAAAGTATGAGTGTATCATAATATATCTAGTGAACATACTGTCTATAATAAGTGACCAAATGTTATTGCAACAAACATGGCTGACATCATCATATGCTCGGCTGAATGCATATCAGGAAAATGGCAGATGTCTGTTCTTGACTAAGGTACATTGTATGTAAAATACATATTATTTAAAGATGCTATCTCCTGGCTTATGTCTAATCATATATGAAGTATAAAATATACATTACCTATCGCTATAAGTTCCTGACTTGGGTCAATCTTATAATTGTTTTGTCGAGCTGAAAAAGGGATGAGACAACATATATGATATATCTAAAGTCATTCAAATTCTGAAGCAAGAACAGATACAGTACATCAGCATTGTAGTACTCATTAGTTTAATCATTGCTATTATTATTATTATTGGTGGCTGCCATCCATAAATGGTGGTGGGCACATTTTTATATTTTTCCTGGAGAATTTAATCTTGTTACACAAAATTTTGAATGTTGTTTTACCCCACACTGAAATATGTTCATTTATATGGTGGTGACCAGTTTTTAATGGTGGAGAAGAAAACCTGGTTTACAGTGTATCCAGGAAGACACCACCAGCTTTCCACAAAATTCAGCTTAGGTTCCAGTGGGGACTCAAACCTGCACTGATCAGATGTGAGGGACTTCATGGTTCAAAGCGCAATGCTCTAATCACTTGGCCACTAAGGCCCCGATGAAAAGAAAATGCTCAGTCACACTTTGTCAATTCCATCTGACATAACATTTCTTATTTTGTAGATTTTTCACACAGGAAACAAAGAGATTTGCTCCTGTCTGATCTAATTCCCATATTGTATATATTTTTAAAATCACATATGTTCAGATTTCTGAAAAACAAAAAAATCACAATGTCACAAAAATTGTCCTAGGCACCCTTTTCTCAACTTTTGGCTCATGCAATATAACCCAGCTGATAACAGTAAACATCGGTGTGTTGTTTTTAAAGGCACAAGTATGTAGGACCTTTAAACAATTTATTGTAAAATTGAACTCCACTATAAATAGATGATATGAAATGCTGAGTAAACTGATAACTATAAGATTAGTTTTACCTACCAAAAGCTTTACCAATGGCTATAAGTTCTACAAGACCCAACAGAGGAACAATACCAAATCCAGCACCTATATTCTGTTAAAAAAATATGACTTTTTGTATAAATTCACACAAATAAAAAATGTATCAAAACAGCATTTATAGCACATCTATCAAAATCTATTGCTGTAGCTAGAGTACTTATCAAAAAGGTTTATTTAATGCTAGATCACAGAAGCATTTAAAAGCTTAATTTAGAGATTGAGTGATAAAGCCATCTAAAATTGATCTGGATCTTCAACTGATTTTGAAAATGTAGCAAAGTAAGTAGTGCTTTTATTTCAGTTTTTACATGTTTTATTCCCAGTGCTACATGTGTACATATGTATACATGCAATTTCCTTTGAATTTAAGCATAGTATACTTCAATGATCAATTGTTTCCGAAGTAAGAAAAAGTAAAAGACTCCATGGAACTTCTTTGTTGGGCTTTGATCAACATTAGAAATGGCAGTAAGTATCTTCTCAGCTAACTTACCATTATAGTTGATGATTTATATCTAGCAGCATATTATACTAATTTGTTAATTAGTAGGAAGGAAATTGATTTTCTTTTTCTTTCCAGAAATGGGTAGATAAGTGTTTTATCATACAGGCACAAAAAAAACCTATACCTAAATTTTCAGAACCAGACATTATATGTATCAGCCTAATAAAAGATTCTGTTTATATAGATCTTTAAAAAAGTAGCTACAAAATACAGAATATAAGCTTATTTTCCTACACGTATCCTAGTATTTTATCACCTGAAGCAATGGAAGGAACCAGTTCAATCATCTTATTTCAACAATTTGAAATAAGTATTGTCCGATTCATATGACTTGGCGGGGCAGAGTAATCTTTTGATTGTCATAAAGTGGATTCTTTTTCTCGACACTTTTCTGTTATGACAGGCTTCATGAGAAATTTGTTTTGATATCAACTGGATAATCAAGCACATGATGACAAGTAGGAATGATTACCCTCGTCAGTGTAATTATAATGCATTAGCCTACATAAGATTTATACTTTTCCAGGTAAAGACAGGATTTGCAAAACTCCACCCCGTCATATTGTATGGATTTTAGTATAACATAAAGAAAATCAATGTCTAGTCATTAGTATGCTGCATTACTGAAAACACTGTCATAGGAAATTGTACATGTATATATCAATATCAGAGGAACTTACTGAGAATATTTCTGATGTTGAAATTGTTATGTTTCCTGACTCTACAGAGAAATTTGGTATCGCAAAGTCTGGAAGACCTGGCTTCAAATGTCCAGTGATTGACAATTTGTTATCGTATCCCTGACTAATCACAGCTGCAGCAACTCCGGCAGATGAAATAACAATGATGGCATTGGCAGCTAAAAAGATAACATATTTATGAACATATCATATATTATTTTAAGTAATTCTCATCACATCTCCTGCCCTATACATACTTTTAGGATGAACTAATCATTAGTGCATTTCTTTATTCATTTTGAATAACCGGTAAATTATTTCCTTCAATGACAATGTCAATTTGCCCTACTACATACCAGTAGACTCATGAAATTCATCAGCAATTTGTGTAAATTTGACACTTATAAAGTACTGTAAAATCATAAATTTTCATTGAGGATTTAATTTACTTATTTCCGTGGGCAACAAACAAAAATAGATCCATTGCAAAATCCGTTGCTTGAATGATGGACAATAGGATATCCCAAAATCAATGAAAATCAATGCCATTGAATTCATATTTGAAGGAAATCCACGAAAATTTCAACCCATGAAAATAAATGATTTAACCTCGATAAGTATAATACTGATCATCTCTATAACATGTAGTAATCATTAATCATACCTGTGCCACACAACCACACAATATAGCGGCATAACAACACACATTTATTTGGAGGTGTTGGACTTTCTTTCCACTGCATTGTCCTCATTTTCTATAATAATAGTTAAATTAATTACTTTGACATGTATTTGTTCATACTGATAACTATTAAAGATGTATATAAGTAGACCATATAGAATTCTTTTTTTATCTTTTCTCATTTACAATGTTGATGTATAGATCATGTATATGCTTATGTACCTATTGTATTAAAAGTGAGTTTTGGGGTGTGGATTAACACCAATCTTGTACTGAAGTATTATACCATAATTCGACACAATAAGTGCTCATGACCCTATAAACACCCATGTCCATATAAGTGCCCCTTCCCTATACTTCAGATTTACTCACCTTTTTCTAGCCAGTCCACAAGGATATGCGGACCAGAAAAATGTAAGTAAATGTAAGTAAATGTAAGTAAATGTAAGTAAATACACAAACTTCACCACTGTGGCTTACTATGACAATTTACTGTTTTATGTCTATTTTGACTTCTAACTGGTCCCAATAAGCAAGCATCCCTTTTTCACATTTTTAGCACTCTGGGCACTTATTGTGTCGTAAACAGTAGATGTGTAAATAAACCTAGTGGATGTAAGTTACAATGATAAAAAAATTGAGGTTTAGCAAGTAGAACTGCCATATATTTTCCCTGCAATAATGTTGAACAAGGAGAATCAGACTGCCATCTATCAGAATAAATAGCCAATTATAAAATATGTAATGCTTACAAAACAAGCCAGTCAGATAATAGATAATCACAAAGATTATGTGATATTTATAAACACTTACTGAGCTATACAAAGTACATTCATATTTTACCCTATTATAGTATATATATATAATTATACATGTAAAATATTGATTGTACATACCTTCAACAAAAACAAGAGAACCATACAAGATAAACCCATTGTCATGTCCCAGACTCTGCAATGTAGAGTGAAAATATGACAGCATGCACTGACAATATGACAGTATACAGTGAAGAAAGAATTACATGTATAAATCATGTGAATCATTTCCCATAATGAAATATGGTTCAAAATTCTTTTAACACTGAAGAATAAAGGGAGATAATTTGTGAACAAGTCATGAAATAAACTGAGTTATCTTTCTTTGCTGAAAAGTAATTTATCACTTTACTTGCTGAATGATGTTATACTTCATTAGATAATGTAGTATAGAAATGAATCAGATATATGAATATTGTATTTTAATCATAACCATTGTTTGTTTACTTAATCATTATCAGCCATTGTACTATAATCATTCATCATACATGGTTAAAAATTCTCATTCATGCTTATCATAAAAATAAAGATACATGATCCCATCAGAAGTGTTTTTATTCTACCAAAGAAATACACCTGTTACAGTATGACAGTGTACAGTGACAATTTAATAACAATATGACAGTATAAAGTGACAATAAGACAGTCTACAGTAACAATGTGACAGCTGTGTACATATCATGTATCAATCATAACACTTTATTGTGATAATACAGCGAGACCTGACTCAAAAGACCACCTCCCTTGTCACTGAAATGTGGTCTTACAAGACAGGTGGTCTCTCAAAAGAGGTTTTATCTAAAGGATTACTTAACTAAGTGTTTTTCAGAGTATAGTCTTACAAGACAGGTGGTCTTTTATGACAGTGATCTCACAAGACAGGTTCCACTGTATTAACATAAACATACAATTTTGTTCAGAACAAAAGCTTTGTGTATGTATAATGTATAGACATAGCTGGTAACAAGTGCAAGTAACTAGTATAAACCTGAAAACCAAACTTACTTTGTGTCAGGAATGTGTTTGAATGTTTCATATACCATATGTATAAATTCACGAGGTATGTTCTTCAATCCCAGAATTCCCTGGAATTTGAAAAACAATATTACAGGAAATATGACACCAAATGCATCGAGTTAATGATTGCATCAATTGAAACTAAAATTGATAATAAACAAGAGGTTTGTACGTGTCCAATTTTCACCTGATTTGTCTACTGAACTTTCTTTTGATTAACACTTTGGTATCAGTGATTTTTATATCCTACATAGAAAACATATTTCCATAGATTGAAGTACAAAATTGTATAAGATAGTTAGGACGAAGCTGATTTCATTTTTTATGTACGTGTAATATTCCTTCTCTTTCGGCCCATGAAAAAGATATGATAACTAACATACATAATCTTTGACATTTCTGACATAACGTGAGCAGTGTAATTACATTAAGAAATCTTTCAGGTGTGTTTACACCTAAAGTAAATTTACAGCTATATATTTCTTACCTTGACCTGACCAAAAGCTATCGTAATGGCAGCAGCAGAAGTAAAGGCATTGATGACTGGGAACGATATGAAATTGACCAGAATACCTGTAATGGTGAGTGACAGCTGTATGATTTTAGTGGTTCTCTTTTACGGGCCATCAGAAGGATGGGTCAATTATTTTTGTGTAAAATTGTTTTTATGTAACATGTTATTGATTTGATGAATTGATCAAAACTTTGACTTACATTGTAAAACAATATATAGAGTGATCTGAAATGCTAACTACTACAAAGTCAGAAAGTTTTGTTGGGATTTCATTAATAGCAAAATTAAAATAAAAAATGGAATTTACATAAAATATACAAAACTGACGCCTGCTATTTCAACATAAATAAATTTCACCAAATTCATTTTATTTACAAAAGCGAAGTACATACATACCTAACTTGAGGACACCCATCAGGAACTGTACACATCCAGTGATCAAACAAAGTATTATGGCATATGTAGGGTCATCTTCTACTGGTGACAAGGCAAATGTGGCAGTCATAAGTGACATAATGGCAGTTGGTCCCAATGTTATGTCTTTAGACGTGCCAAGGAAAAAGTACACAAAGCATCCCATAAAAGCAGAGTACAGTCCATACTGGTGAAAAAAAATCAACAAAAAAACCATAATTTACACCTCTAATAAAAGCTGTTTACCTTTATAATAAAAATATTAGTCTAAACAAAGTAAGATTTCAATCTAGGTAATAATCAATGTTAGCAAAATAAGTTTGTCCAATTCAGTGAGATACATGTATTTCATTTACAGTAAGAGAGTCAGGCACCTGATTGCGGACAGATTGTTTAATCATACATGTAGTGAGACTGAGTATAGCTAGGATGAAACGATTTACCTACCTGTGGAGGAAGACCTGCAATTCTAGCATAGGCTAAACCTTGAGGTATGACAGTGAGGCCTACGGTTATACCAGCTATAAAATCACACTGCAGGTTATGAAGCCTGAAATATAAGTCAGACCATCACAGTAACGCTAGTAACAGCTAGAAAATTACAGACCAAATGTAACAGGTTTCATACATGTAAGATCATCAAGGTAATGCTAGGAACTGCTAGAAAATCATAGATGAAATGTAACAGCTTAAATAATGTATATGTAAGACCATCTAAGTAACGCTAGAAACTGCTAGGAAATTACACATCAAATGTAACAGGTTTAATATATGTATGACCATCATAGTAACGCTAGTAATGGCTAGAAAATTACAGATGAAATGTAACAGGTTCAATATATGTAAGACCATCAAAATAATGCTAGTAATGGCTAGAAAATTACAGATCAAATTAACAGGTTTAATATATGTATGACAATCATAGTAACGCTACGAATTGCTAGGAAATTACAGATCAAATGCAACAGGTTATTATAAGGTGGATGTAACAAGCATACTTAAAACAAATACAATTTTTATTACAGTCTATTGATTAATTTTTAAAACACAATCTACCATAATTATTCGAAAGAAGAAATTCAACTTAACAAATATTAAGGGAAAAAGACAAGAGTTAAGATTTAGAATATGTTGTACAGCAAAATTACAGTTATTAATTTGAAAGGAGAAATGCCCTAATCATATCTAAAAAAAACAACAACATACAGCCAAACCTAGATATATTTAAATCAAAGGGGTTTTCAAAATAAGCATGTTATAATGATACATGTAACAAAGAAATTTGGCCAAGGAATGTCAAAAATTCCAAATAAGGTGGGATTTCAATGTAACAGGGTTCAAAATAAGTGGATTTGACTGTTCATACATTTTGTATATGTACAATGTATTTTATAGCATAATGTATCAAATTACATTCAGGAATACCATGTGACAGATCATACATTTATCTGTACCACCAATATGGTTGTTGGCTATTAGACAGGGAATCGTTAACCTAACTGTTCGATTATTCAGAACAATCAGATAAAATTTTACGTCATTATTTTGACCTTACAACGGTGTCTACGATGACGCAGGAAGTGAAATACTACTTGTAAACACTTTGTAGCGATAACATACTTTTTTCTTATCTTTTCACATCACTGTCTGACGTGTCACTGATAATATTACCTCACGTAATGTTTGAGAGTTTATCATTATACAAATATTTTTGTGAAATCTGGTGCCTACATTGTACATTATGTACAGGTACCTGTAAAATAAAACACATAGTATAGCCGTGTAAAAAAATTATAAACATATCCCTTTTTCTTCTTTAGCCTATATATTTAGTATTTTTGTGTTCATATTTGTCTCTGATTGCAATAAAGTTGTTTTCTCCCTTAATTGTATACAGGTAATACATGTTCATGTGAATGCATAAACATGCACCACAAGAGTTACCTCTCTTGATATAAGAATGCATTTTTATTGGGTCCTGTCACATTTTTTCTTTCAGAACTACATGTAAATACATGTAGATGTTTAGAATTCAAGCTTAAATTCCCTTGATTTCGTGTTGTAACATATCTGTGATTTTGATAAACATGATCCTCTAGTCTACTGCTGTCTTTAATTTTAGATAAAAATATGGTATATCATCATATCACAGTTTAAAAATGTATAGACTCTTTGAAATGTATTTAAACTTATTCAAAGTTTCAAATTTTCTATGTTTTATACAAATAAAATTTTCTTAAAAAATCCAAGGTTGAAAAAAACTTCTTATAATGTTGTATTGTGTGTGTAAAGAAATTTTTTTTTTAATTTTGAATGTTGTTTTATGCCAAAGTCAATAATTGTTCAGTTATATGATGGCAGCCAGTTTTTAATGGCCAAGAAGGAGAGAACTTGGTTACAATGTACCATTTTTTATAAAAATGATAGCCTGTATGACTGATACACAGGGAAAAATAAAAGTTGTGCTGTTTAAGACACTGTGTGACCTTATACAAACTACTGTAAAATCAGAAATTTTCATTGATCAAATTTTGTTGTTTTAAAAATAAGAAAAATTTGTTAACATTAAATTTTATTAAAATAATGATATTCCAAGATATCTGACCAGCAGGTATATATTACTTAACTCATCAGCCCCTGAAAAACAATGGATTCTTCTGTAAATAAATGACTTAGACCAGTCCAAATGTGTCTTTAGGGGTGAATGAGTTCAATAAATATGTACTCATGACACTATGTCATATCGTATTAATATTTCTGTACAATTTATGGTGTTTTCTTTTTCATTCTATGATAAAACGGACATTTATAACTACAGGAAGCACAGAACGGTGCAAGTACAGGTACCAGTAATTGTGGGAGGTTTGCATAGGAAACTTTTACTATTACTAGCTGTATTATGTGTAAATATTGTCATGGTTTAAATTTCGTTTATAACTGCAAATTTCAAAATAAAGGAAATTAGGACCCTAATGAAATTCTCTGATTCTATGGTGCATAAACCCCAAGCAGAAAAATCCCGAAGACTTTGTGGTTATCTATATTTTTAAAAATTTATTTAGATATATTCCAGTTAGCGCCGAGTTAGCGCACTGGCTTCTCACAAATGCGACCCAGGTTCAATCCTCGGATTGGACAGGGGAGTATGTGAGAGGGTATGGCGGCCGCCAGGTCAGACACGTGGGTTTTCTCAGGGTACTCCGGTTTCCTCCCACAGCAAGCATCCCCATAACGTCAACATCAGAGCCATTGAGAGACATTTATATAGGTTGTTTAAACTAGTTTATTAATCTTTGTAAAATAAATAAGTTTAAACTAAACTTATCAAGTAATATGAGTTGCAAAAGTTTGAAAATAATCTTTAACCCTATGAAGAACAAGGTCTGTGGAGGAGTATCTTGTATACCGTACATTACACAATCATGAATTTCTTTAAATTTTGAATGTTATTTTAGACCACATTTTCAGTCATATGGTGGCTGCCAGTTTTTAGTGGTGGAGGAAAGATACCGGTTGCAATGTGCCTACGAAGAGACCACCGGCCTCCTGCAAGTAAACTTGAAATCTTTCTCACAAAATCAGCTATGGTTTCATTAGGAATTGAACCTGCACTGACTAGAGGTGGGAGACTTCATTATTCAAAGCACAATACTGTAACCACTCAGCCACGGAGGCCCCTTGTACAATCGTGTGTAATGATTCAAACTAGGGCAGTCAATAATCTAATAATTTTACTTTCTTGTAATGAAAGATTTAAAATCTGTAATTAAATGGCTTATTTATGATTGTTTAATATCATTGATGTATTTATACTTGAGTCATGCCACTGAGAATTAAAATCACAAACGTCATAAGAATTTAGAGCAAGTTGATATTGAAAGTTAAAACAATTATTGTATTTCATTTGAAACAAAATAATTTTCAAAATTGAGTTCCACCTTGAAAACTAAATGAAGACCACACATGGAAAAGGAGGTAAATTAACATGTTACATATATACACAGGAAATAATGAATGAAGAGTAGGGAAGCTATTAAAAATGAAGATTGAAAAATAAGAAATTCATCTTAAAATACAATTTCTATATCTTTTGAATACAAAACACTGACAATGATATAATTTTGCTGGTCTGTCTCATATCTTTTTAGATAAACTTTTTCATAAGGAAGTTGATAAATACTGTTAATCTATCACCTTTAACTCTATCAGAAAGTCAACAATATTTTCGGTGGTTAGTAATTTTCTTTTGGTAAAAATTCACACTTCCTAGATGATATCATTTTTTTAAATGAGACATCTATATGACTACTTTTTAAAAATATTGAGAAATAGATACATGTATGTAATTACAAAATCCAAAAAATTGTCCTTTTAACTTTACGTTCATCAAAATACTAATATTGTATCTGTTGTATCAGAATCTATGTTTATTTAATCAAGAATATGTCTGTACACAGAAAATCACAAAATAACAAAAAAAAGACTAAAGGAGCCTTATCGGTCATATGAGAGGATCACATAATTTCTTATCATTACCCCACAGATAATACATATATTATATCAAAAAGCCTATAAGTGGATTTTGAAAAAAATCAGATAATCCAAATATTACATACATTAGGTACATCTACAAAAAAAAAAAAAAAACAAAACAAAAAACCAGATCACAAAAGACTATTTTATGTTTTCCTGACCATTCACAAAAAAGGTACACTGAAAACATAGTGCAAGCATACCTATATCAATAATTGTACATAATCTTGTATAAATACATATACTCTACAACATTTAAAACGAAAACACTAAGATAAAACTGTACGAGAGATTGATAGTACAGAGTTTACTCTTGTCCACCCCGGCCTGTTAGCATTCACACTACGTATATAATCAGAGATTAGCAGGACGTGTAACAGAGTCTACTTGTGTCCACTCTGGCCTGTTAACATTCACACTACATGTATAACCAGAGATTAGCAGGATAGATGCACAGACTACAGTCTACTCCTGTCTACTCACTCAGCCTGTTAACATTCACACTACAATTGTATAACCAAAGATTAGCAGGATAGTAGCATAAACTTCAGAGTCTACAGTCTGTCTACTCCATCCTGTTAGCATTCAGACTACATGTATAATCAGAGATTAGCCGTATGTGCAATACAGACAGAAAACATCTACTGCTGATGATGATATCAACAGTTTATTGTGATCATGATGTCACCAATATGTTGCAGGTGAGAAATTCACATATGACATATGATGTACTTTTTATCAAAATTCTTATTGTCAATAAAGTGAAATTAAAATAAAGATGATGACAAGCAGAATATCAGACATTTGCTATTTGGACACATTTTAACGTGAGTAACTACACTCTCACACTTCTATACGAAGGTACTGACAGGCGATCTGTTAAGAGTGTGACCACTTACAATAACAATGACTATCCACTTGAAATAACAATGTTAAAGTTGAATATCCTTTTATCTCATTTTCAAAAGTTATGAAATAAAGACAACCATCACAACACATATAAAGAAATAAAACGTTAAGAAAATGAAAAAAAAAAAAAAAAAAAAAAAAAAAAAAAGAAATGTCATCAAAATGTTAAGATAGGGAAGATAAGATGAATGCATCCAGCACTTAAAGACAAGAACTCCAACTTTAAAGTCACAAATTATCATAAGAAATAATAACAAATAAAATTCACCCTTTTGAAACAAATGAAATAAATTAAAAATTCAAACAAGCAAAAAATACAAAGCCCCCCTCCAAAAAAAAGATATAATATAAAAAAAATCCAAATTCTGAACAAAAACATGAAAAACAAGTGATATAAAAGAAGAAATTATTATTTTAAACATCAAAGACTGAAATTATTTTTGGTTTTTTTAACAAACTGAATCTATCAACAAATATTGGTGTACAGAAATAATGAAGAAAAAAGTAGAACAAGAGAATAAAAACAAACAAAACCCCACCCTAAAAAACAACAAAATAAACAAGAAAAAACCTACACACACAAAACCTATCATAAACTCAAATAGTTTTCCTATATAATTTTAAAGACCAGTGCTTAAAGTTGTTGTATCCTTTACTTTGTTACAAATTCAAGTACTTAATTTTAAAATATTTCTATAATACATGCAAAAATAAAAAGAAAAGAAAACTTACGAGTATTTAGGAAGCCAAGTTAAAAATGGAAATTTGCTCTTTAAATTTTGCACAGAACAACATGACTTCATTTGCTTTTTCATAAAATGCTTTGTGGTCTCTGCACACTCCATCTTTTCTGTAGACTCCGTCTCGACTGTAAGTGATGTGGATCTCTGCTGAGGATCTGACCTCCTCTGCCTGCCAAGTAATGGCTCTGTCTCCCCTGCTAGTGCAGAACTCATGGTTCACTTCAGAGGTCATCCTGATATATAGACGAATAGAATGTGAATTATGCTTAAGTAAATAGTCCCTATCTTCTTTACAGAAATATATAGCAAGACACTTAAGGTCATTAAATAATGACAGAAATTCCAAGGTACAGTTGTTGGGATAGATAAGGTAAATATTAGAATGCAATAAGTTCATTTCATCTGCAGATTTTCAAGTATTTATAGGTAACTAGGGTAGATATGTTTTATTTACATTACAGAATTGTCGAGCCACAAGGAAATTTCCTCCGAGAAAAATGAAGACTACAAATTATAAATAACAGGACTGTAACTGCATAATTTTCCCTTTGTAAATTACAGACAATTAAAGGGAATGTAAATTTATACAAAATGAAGGAACTGCCACACTTTGGATGACAAACTATTCTCTTATCTAATCATATCAATAAATCAGATGTCTTTCTAAAATCCAATAATACCTATACACTAGACCCAGTCAGGACAATTTTCAAATATATCACGCTCTGTGTTGATGACTGTCCTCAAATCAAGTGCCAGACTTACGTAAAATTAAATACCTAATTCAGCAAAATGGTATAATGTCTTATAACCGGGAGATGGTAATGACATTTTACTCGAGTTCTAACTTCTAAGAAATTCATATTGGAGTACAGCCACCAGCAGAACGTCTTCATGCTAGTTCATGTAGAGAACCTTTGTGGCTTGGCTGGTGGCATGTTAAATGTTTTCTAAGCATTGTAAATTTAGGTCCAGCTATCAACATAAATGGTTTGTGTCTAACTTAATTCAAAGTTGGCTGTTCCTCAAGAAAACATTTGGCCTTGTATTATACCACTTTCCCTTTAGAAAATCTGTTTAAAACTGGAGTTCATCTGATGAAGTCTAATTGACAGAAATGATCGTCTTAAGCATTATAACTTTGGTATTGTTTATAATATTCACTCCATCTTAAAATTTGCCCCAAATCACCATAGTCTCATTTACATGTATGTCTGTCCTTCAATTATTTTGTTTGAAAAGTTAGCTTTCATTTAAAATTCTCAATCCCATCTAAGGTGAAAATGGTAAAAATTAAACAGGAATGAACAGTTCCAGGTATATAGAAAATGTTCCATGTTTTTTTATTGTCTGTATGGGTGTTTGATTGCTTCCCTCGCTGAGTAGTTACAGCACCATCTTATAAACCATGTACCTCTCACCATTAGTCATCTCAAGTCTGAGCTCCACTGAAACCTAAGCTGTTGAGAAAGTTTACCAGTTTTACTTGCAGAAGATTGGTGATCTTTTCCCTGAACCATTGCAACTGGGTTTTCAATCTCCACCATTAAAACCTGGCCGTCATAAACTGTTTGACTGAAAAACTGTTCAGCATGGCTTAATAAACCATTAAATCAAACGAAACATTCATTTTGAAGCACAGATTATGTCATAGTTTTGTCCTATCAGTATTTATAACCCGCAATATTTAGTTCTGTTCTAGTATTTTTTACACCCAGGTTGTAGTTCTCTTCCGTCACTCAGTATCTAATATTCTCAGTTTGTAGTTCTGTACTAGTATCTAATACCCTCAGTATGTATTGTAGTTCTGTACTCTCTTTATCTAATACATCAGTATGTCGTTCTGTACTCTCTTTATCTAATACATCAGTATGTAGTTCTGTACTCTCTTTATCTAATACATCAGTATGTAGTTCTGCACTGTCGGTATCTAATATACTCAGTATATATAGTTCTGCACTGTCAGTATCTACTACCCTCAGTATATAAAGTTCTATACTGTCAGTATCTAATACCCTCAGTATATAGTTCTGCACTGTCAATATCTACTACCCTCAATATACTTCATACTGTCAGTATCTAATACCCTCAGTATATATAGTTCTGCACTGTCAGTATCTACTACCCTCAGTATATAAAGTTCTATACTGTCAGTATCTAATACCCTCAGTATATAGTTCTGCACTGTCAATATCTACTACCCTCAGTATATAAAGTTCTATACTGTCAGTATCTAATACCCTCAGTATATATAGTTCTGCACTGTCAGTATCTACTACCCTCAGTATATAAAGTTCTATACTGTCAGTATCTAATACCCTCAGTATATAGTTCTGCACTGTCAATATCTACTACCCTCAGTATATAAAGTTCTATACTGTCAGTATCTAATACACTCGGTATATAGTTCTGAACTGCCAGTATCTATTACCCTCAGTATGTAGTTTTGTACTGTCAATATCTAATACACTCAGTATATAGTTCTGTACTGCCAGTATCTAATACACTCAGTATATAGTTCTGTACTGCCAGTATCTTATACACTCAGTATGTAGTCTTGTACTGTCAGTATCTTATACACTAAGTATATAGTTCTGTACTGTCAGTATCTAATACACTAAGTATATAGTTCTGTATTGTCAGTACATGTATCTAATATCCCAGTGATTTTGTTTTTGCTCATAAAAGAAGTGCCACTCTCTTCTCATTGGAGGAAATATCAAAACATAAAGGTATATATATAAACAATTTCTTAAAAATTGGGAAAATACACTATAAATTTGGGGGGAAATAAAACTTAGTAAGGGGTACAATCTGTTTATGGCTGTAAATTTTACAAACAAACAAAGTACCCTCATTATTTATTTTTCCAGTCAGTATACAATACCCAAAGTAATTTGTATGCAGTTTTACAATATAAGTACATGTATATAACACACATACAGTCTTTCCCATGTACAATTTACAACTTTACGACATACTTATGCCACTGTTAGATGTACACATACAATATCAGTGTCAGTACAGGTATATAAAAATTGCATTGTCTTCTTCATTTTGTTTTTGTTTTAATGGTGTTAATATCGTAGTGGCCATTTTTTAATTGGTGGAGGAGAGAACTTGGTGGTTACATTAATGCACTTGGGAAGAGACCACCAGTCTTCCACAAGTAAACTGGCAAACATTTTCACAAAATCAGCTCAGGTTCCGGTGAGACTCAAACCTGCGCTGACTTGAGGTGCAATACTATAGTTTCTACCATAACTTGTGTTGTAATACCACTCTCTAGCGATGGTATAAACGAAGCTGCAGTTAATAAACATTTACAAATAACCAACAGAGCTGTTTAAGTGACGTCAAAACACTAAATGACGTCATTGCCAACTTTCAGATGAATGAAGAGATTCAAGTGACGTACAAGTTTGACGTGATCATGAGAGTCCAAACCCGATAGTGTCTAGACATGATTTAGGCTAATAATCCATACTACCAATCAGTGGTTTTCAGTTATGGTAGAAACTGATTCAACAACTCGTGTAAGTTGATTATCATGTTTATTTAACTCTCATTAGTTAATTTTCAAAATTTGAAAAGGCACTCGGTAAACCTCAGTGTCTTTTCAAATTTAGACAATCAACCAACTCGAGTTAGATAAACATGATCAACTAACGCTAGTTGTGGAATCTCAAATATAATACAGTAAAACCTCTTTATAATGTCCCCTCGTTTCTTTGCCAACTCATTTTTACACCACAATTTTTTAAATCCATTTTTCCAATTATCCCTATAATTTCATTTAAGCTTTTCCTCAATCTATTGCCAAACCCCTTTATATAATGCCAAATTTGGGTTGAACAAAAGGTGGCAGTATAACGAGGTTTTACTGTACTTATCCTGTCTTCTACATCTTCTCCATGCACAATTTACAACCTTGTAATGTACTTATGCATCTGTCAGATCTAATATTATCTTGACAGTGTACACCTAGAGATGTACATCATCCATATGATAACCTTCCACCTGCTGTTACACACCTGACACACATATTGTACATATCTAAGTAAATAAAGATGTACTCTAGATTATCATAAGAACAAGGCTATGTATGTCGAGAATATTTCTTATGCCGAGAATCAAATAAAAAAAAAAACAACATCAATATCAATATTAAAAGAGATTTTAGCCAACAAAATTTTGTCTGAAATAATTCAATAAATAAGAAATTTATTCGTAACAAAAACAGTAGGTTTATAACAATGTTCTAAATTGTAAACAAATTTGTTTCAAACATAAACAAACATCAAACATCGTTGTTGACGTCATTGGCATATGATAACTATGCACAATCAAATACCATACATTACAGACATTTTACGATATATTGTAGGGCAAATATATAGACCCATACCAATAACAAATTCCTAAAGAAATTCAAATATTTTGATAATCAATATATGAGAAAATTGTGAAATAATCTATGGCACTTAACTTATTCACCCCTATAGCCACATATATAGACTTGCTAAGTCTTTGATTTATAGAAGAGTTCATTGTTTCTCAGGGGTTAAATTTCGAAATATTTTAATATGTGTTTACCCCATTAATTCCAATGATTCAAATATCAAATATTGAGTTAAACTATAAGCTAGAAATTTCACCTGCCTACTTTTCAACTAATAAATTTAACTGCCTATCAGGCAGGTAGTAGTATGTTTTAACTGCCTACCAGACAACTAGTAGTTCATCTTGCCTTCTCAACAATTAGTTAATTCAACTGCCTACCAGACAACTAGTAGTTTCAACTGCCTATCAGACAACTAGTAGTTTCAACTGCCTATCAGATGAGTAGTAGTTTCAACTGCCTATCAGACAACTAGTAGTTTCAACTGCCTATCATACGAGTAGTAGTTTCAACCGCCTATCAGACAACTAGTAGTTTCAACTGCCTATCAGACAAGTAGTAGTTTCGACTACCTACCAGACAACTAGTACTTCCAATTGCCTACCAGACAACTAGTACATGCAGTTTCAACTGCCCACCAGGCAACTATATAGTACCTATAACTGCCTATCAAACAACTAGTAGCTTCAACTTTACACCAGGTAACTAACTTTAAAATACAAAATATTCAGTATATTTCTTGTGGGGTCTGAGAAAATGTAAATTCGAAAATGGTTTATATATAGAACCAAGAAATGCATGTGGTCAATACCAAGGGACAATGTGTTAATTTCCAGTTTTGTTACTTTTATTTCCAAACTGACCATTATATTGATATGGATTGCCCTCCATGTAATTCTGTCTACAGTATTAACACTAGCTTTGTTTGCCAAGTACATTGAAATGTTAGATCAACTTAGGTTTTTCACTTTTAATATACGTATAGAGGGAATATGCAATATTATACATGTATATGAAATATGTTTTGTTTATACATTGAATATTAGCAAAATACATATAGTTGCTCAGAATGAGAATAATTCTAAAACTGAAAGGAATCCACTCCAGTAAAATGTCTATATTTATGTTCCTTGACAGAAAACCCTTTTTTTTTATTATTATTCACAAGGCCTAATAGGGGTTGCACCAATAATTATAGAAAAATAAAAATAAATACATTAATAGAACAAAATAAATGTGTAGCTTTTAATTCTACTTGGCCTATTTTAGACATGGATTCTTTTTAATGTGACACAAATTATTTTCAAACAGTTTTCTTGTTAAATTACTACATTGTATAAGCATGTTTTTTTTTAAAAATACTTTTGGTGTATATAGACCCTGTGTAATTAGCTTTTTGTACATAACCAAAACTGTGTTTTGTTGCAATTGTCTTTGTCTCTTTGTCAATGCACATTTGTTTTGTAGTTATACATGTATCAAAATGCCAGAGACCCAAAAATGTCACTTTCAACTTTTGGTTCCATCAATTTTGAAATTTGCCAAAATGATGTCAAAAATGCCAGAGCTGTTTACGACACAAACTCCATAAAATATAAATTTTCCAATGAAGGTCATTTGAACAATGACACTGTGTGCTCCTTTTTCAAGACCCAGAGTGACATTATTTATTTCTTATTGATATAGGGGCTGGAGAACAAATATTTATTTGTAATATAAGTATTTACAGATCTTGAAATCTCTTTTAATCTGGTTCCAATAAATTCATATGAAATAAGCTCATCCATTTCTGCTTTGGCTTTACAACCCCGAGTTGTTTTGTTACACTGACAGTATGATTGATAATACACTTGTATCTATCCAGATATATCTGAATTACTTCTGCTTATCTTCAAGTACTTCAAAGCTGTCTCAGTTGCTGTTTGCAGTTTCTTGTAACTTAGTCACAAATCTTCACTTTGAAACCAAAATAAAAAGACAAACACTTCATATACATATATATACGTTAAAAGAAACAAAAATCATACTTGCAAAATGATTTATGAAAATTTCAAACAACATGGACATTTCAAATTTCTTTGAAGATTTTCAAAAGGTGAGAAATCTGGATGAGATAAGGTGTGTCCAGGAGGTAAGTATTATCTATTGGTATAAGTAAATTCCAAATAGATTTTCGATGAACTTAGTAGGTGATATTTATTGTCTCTTGTCTGAAAGGAAAATTAGGGTCTAGACATCAAGAACCTCTATATTTGGAACCAAACACATTAAATTGAAGCTAATTATTCTGTTTTTAACTGATAAACATGAGTGTGTCAAAGAAATATTTCTGGATATAGAATTTCAATCCTAAAATAACCTAAGAATATCAACAAAACTGAGAAAAAATGATAATAAGCTATATTTAAACTTAAGTTATATAGATGAGCCTTAAAGGCTCACCTGAATTTTCATGCTCATCAGAACAGAATTCATATTGGGGGTGGGGAGGGGGTTGGGAGGTACAGAAAAGGACCATTTTTTACTGACTTATTCCAGACCACAAGAAACTATTTATGTATACATGTAGTAACAATAAAATTTGAACTATGCACTATCAAATTATTCAGAAGGGCCTGATTTTTCTGACATATAAGTTTATCCATCATGGGTTATGAAATCCCTCTTGAACAGTAACTCAATCTGAATGGTTCTAGTTAACAAAATGGAATCTATAAGACTATTAAACATATTTTGGAAATTCCTGGATTAAGCAATAATTTCTGTATACCGATATGCACACTTTTATTTATCTGCTGTTTTACTGTTAATTTGCAGAGTTCCAATTAAACCATAAAAATTATGACTCCTTTTGATGTTTTACTAAGTGGTTTAGTTGTGTTGTTTAATTCTTTTTTCTTTTAATCAAATCTATAAAAGCAAAAACATATTGACCAGTTCTGGGGAAAGGCATACAATGTATTACAAAATGTATCTACAGTCTCATAAAACTGGACATGTGATAATAATATTTAAACCCAACATGATTTTAAAATGCAAGGGTTAAAAATAAGCAATTTGTAAGTTTGATATAAACTTTTTAAACCCATAGAAACAATGCTGAATCATAAGCTTTCTAGTTACTTTCATATCATTAATTTTTGTTGAGGATTAATATCGTAATTTTCCTGGAAGACCAAAAACTACAACAACAAAATAAATCCAGAAAGAAATACTTTACTTTAATGATGGACAACAGGAAATCTTAAAATCAACAAAAATCTTTTTTGAATGAAAATCCATGAAATTCAAACCAACAAAAATAAATGACTTTACAGTTTATAAAGTTTTGAGTTGATGTATAACTTATTAAGTAGTTACCAAAAACAGAAGTTTATTAAAAATCTATAGTTTGACCTTTTTCGCTAAAAATCTGTGAAAGAGAACATTTAATAACTCATCTTCAAATCCTATTTTATTACTATATACCAGGAAATTTTGGCACCCAATTAATTTTTGCCCTTAGATATGAGGGCGAATTTAAAATGAGAGTTGAAAGTTTCAAGCTTAATAGTTGAAGTTTGGACATTCATGCCACACATGAGACTGGTGATATACGGCAAATTTAAGATGAGGTGAATATGTTTTATGTCGTAAATGGGCAAAAAAAAGCCAAGGAAGAGAATTTCCAGGTATACAGTAATACTATAATAAACTTTATGTTATTTGATACAAAATACAGTTTAGGGTCTACATGTATTTATTTTCACTGTTTACTTTTTTAGTATGTTTATCAAGCAACTTAGGCATCTAAGCAGAAATCCACTAAACAGAAAATTTGTTATAACATTGAGAACGGATGTGGTTGATGTTGTTTGTCATTTTTATTACTCGTAAGGTAAAAATGACAGATACACTATTAAGAACAAATAATTAACCATCAAATGAAAGTTAGTGTTGATAACAGGATAAACGAACTCAAGGTAAATAGTAGACACGGATAAATAGTTAGGTCACACACCTTAAAGTTGAGGTCAAATTCTTTGACAACTCCAGTTTTATGTATCAAAAACAAAGAATGCTCTGGAATGTGACAGCCCGATGACTAAAATAATTTTATTTGATCTCCCAGGAAGACAACTATACTGTAATTTTAAAATGAGAGTATTGTTATTGTAGACACATTGATAGCATTTGTTTACTTATATGTATATTTATTTTTGGTAATCTCTTTCTTAGAGTCAATCCCAAGTTTTTACATTTTTCCGAGGTCTACCTTTAAAATGGTTATATAAAGAATTGGGAGGATCAAGGTAGGAATTTACTACATCTTTACTCTATGAACATTTATCTCTGTAGATAAATATTATTACTCGGTTCATCTGTTTGACAATTGTCAGTAATGTGATACATCTATGACCTTTCACGAGGTTCACCTGAAAGATAAGTCTACGCAGTAATGGATTGTATGGTAAATGAAAACATAAACAAACAGATGTTTAACCCAGTGTATAGTATAATATGCTTAAATTTAAACAATTCTAAATTCCATTATTATCTGGTTATACAATATATATACTTCTATACATGTACATTATACCAGTAAATTTATATGCTTTAAATTAAATCCTAGCAGAAATGTCCAGTTCAACTCAATACAAGAAATCAATGTCTTGAAATGCAATTACTGCAATATTATAGAAAAAAAATTGTGTGGCAAAACAGTGTGTACTGTCAAACTTCTCTATAAATGTCATTCAAGGGAACAGACAAAAAAAGTTGTTATAGACAAGTGGCCTTTATAAAGAGGTAACATTTAATTAAAGTTTGACTATATAATTGATTTTCAAACAAAATATTTGTAGTAGGCCTACAAGTGTTTTAACGATCAAACTAATTTATGTTCTAGTTCTATTGCAGTGTTGAGAGTCTCTGTAACATACATGTTGCACGACTATTTCAACAAATCTTATTCCTTAGTTCAGAAAGTTCATACGATATAGCACGGATACCAAAGTATCAGGAATACCAAAATCTGCAAAGCCATTGTAACACTGACCTGTGTGAACCAATAAAATAGTGAATGAAGACTGACCTCTGGGAAATCTTTAAGCCAATAGAGATTTAAGAAATAGTGGACACACATTGACCTCTTGAAGGAGCCTCCATTGCCAAGTGGTTAGTAAATCTTGCTTAAACTATGAGGTCTCTAACTGCTAGTCACCGTTGACTGGAGTTTTGCTGGAACAAGATATTCTTCCCGACTTGATTTCCCCCTAAATCACCAGTTACATGGATGGTATGAATGTGCGTGTTACATTTAGCGTTTCTACGTTTAACTTGAAACATTCACTTTCATTTAAATTTGCCCTCTCATCCAAGGGTTTAAATAGCAAAGATTTTCCAGGTAGTGTATACAGCAATATTGTTCAACAAATCTAATGACTTCTGTTGTTTACAAGTACATATATAAATTTATCATTAATACACATAAACTCACCTATTTCAATTATTTTTGAACTTTTAAGATTAACTTGCACTGACTCAGCAGTCAGCAGTGATCAGTATTTTGAACTTCATGTTCTACCTTTTGACCAAGTTACCAGTATGCACTTTTGATGAAACTTAGATAAAAAATTTTGATAACTACCATACTTATATTTGTTTATTTTTACAGCTCTCATTTTGTATAAAACATCAACAATGTCATGTGATTTTATGATTGACAACCTGCTGATAATAAAAATGTAAGAGTCATTTCAGATTGTTATCTAGGCATCAGCTGACTGCTTACTGTATTACAAATTCATGTATAGACGTTTATTAACTTGTTGATCTAGATGTCTTTTTGCTACTAAGACCTAGGCCTGGAGCCATCAAATTCATGATCAATACTTACTTCTAGGGATCTAGATCATTTTTATATGATTTTGAGTGAAAATGTAGAAAGTTTATGCTGCAATTTGACATTTTTGTATATTGAATGCATACAATTATAGATAATTGCTCAACTTCTGAAGTATCAAAAAGTACATGTTAGTTAGTCCACATAATGTAACTTTTATTTATTTTGTTGGCAATTCATAGAAGGTATATACATTGTACATGTACTGTAGAATCAGAAAATTTCCTTGTGGTTTTAATTCTGTTTAATTTGTTGTTTTCATGTATCAACAGAATTTACATAAATTACACCTACATGTAGTAATAGTATACGGTAGGTTCTTTTACAGACAGGAATTTCTATTTCCAAGAAATTAAATGTTAACAAATTTGGTTAATTTAAAAAAAAAATGAAATTTTAATCCCACAAAATGTTCTTGTTCTACATCTTGTACAGTATGTGAATGAAAAAAAATTAAAGTAATGTGTTTCTCATCAATTTTATTTTGACTAACATGTATCAGTATATATACATCATACTCGTAGTTAAAATAATGAAACAGCAGTTGAACATATATTGTCTGATTCACATAAGATGCTGGGGTGGAGTAACCTTTTGATTACCATACAAATGATTCTACCCACTTTTCAGTTATGACAAGCTTCACAGGAAAAATGTTCTATTCCTCAATGGATACCCTCTTATGTATGTTGACAAGTAGGAACGATTACTCTAGTCAGTGTAATTTCAATGTTATGCTTTATTACCTAAAATTTAAACTTGTCCAGGTCAAGAAAGAGTTCACAAGACTCCATCCTGCCAGGTTATATGCATACTTGCCAACTCTCCCAATTTCCGCTGGAGACTCCCGATTTTGGCCCCATTTCCCGACCTCCCAATCATTCTTTTAAAAACCCCTTCTTTCTCTCAATTCTGTGATTTCCCCTTCAATAGTATGCAAGTAATACATGTAAAATATACTTTATTTACTAAAACAAACAAAACAAAGATTCATCTATACAATAGGTTAATAATACAATAAAATTCACAATTGAAATCCGTAAAGTAGTTTAAATATTGATTGAAAACAACTAATTGACATATTTTAATATTTATATGTATACAAAATAATAAATTACCAAAAAACAATACTTTATAATAAATTGTAAGAAATAGACACTTAATGAGAAAAGAAACTTTGAACACTGGCTGCGCACAGTCTGGCTAACCACTGGAAATTTTTGTCGTGCGTAGTCTCCCCCATGAAAATTTTCAAATGTTGGCAAGTATGCTGAATTCCTAATATAATTTCAATACAATCTTAACTATCAAATATTAAAATTTGGAAGTTTGAAATAAAATTTAAGTTTTTTCAATACAATGTATAAATGTAAATACTGAATGGTGACATAAAGAATAAAATTTTAACATTATGAAATAATAAACATTGATGAATGTGACTGATATTTTGACTTTATAAATGGCGAGTCATGTGAATCTTAGGGAAAATGTGGCCTTATATAAAATGTACAGGCCAAGAGAAAAATTACAATTTTCCTAACTGTTGTCCCTCTGCTGTTAATGCAGAATTCCAGTCTAAGACTAGAATAGGCCAAAATTCTGCCCCAGTTTTAAATTTTTGTTTGGTAAAATCTTGCAGTAATTACAGTAATTACTCCATGTTGTCGATGATATGATGGTCAAGGAGAAAAAAATCATACTGATCTAATTCACTTACCGATCAAAATAAATACACATGTATTCATCTTTATCCTACAAGGAGGAGGATGGTGATGCCCTTTACCTCATCATGATTTTGACATGTGATGCATGTAAACACAGGAAGTTAATTTCGGTAGCTCTCTGATGTTATCGTAGTACAGACATAAGCTGTCTTCTATAGCTCTCGGGTGGCATGCGGAAGTGAAAGTAGAGCTCAGACACAATGTCTTTGTATCTATTATGTTCTATTTTTCTTTTCCTGACATCAGATGCAAAAAATGTTTTGATCATTGTGGGTAAGTTGATATTGTGTCGATATTTTGCATGTGTATTTTTCTAATATCTGTAGTATCCGGATCTAGAGATCCGTTATTGGTTCGACTGTTAGTTGCTTTTGTTGAATAAAGCAGAAAAACGTCCACGCTGTTTTCGTGTGAGTATTGCAGTGTTTCTGAGCATATATGGTCTAAATGACCATTATTACAATGGCGACGAGGGTATTTTAAAACTGCGTAAGACACTGAAATCGGCCAAACCCCCATTTCATACACCCTACCACAGTTTTCATTGTTTAGCCCGAGTTCACACAGTCGTCCATTATGACAGCCGCCATGCCACAGTTTCCACCGTTCGATGTGCACGCTGAAGAAGGGAACGCTGCTTCCAGATGGAAGAAATGGCTTGATAGGTTTGATAACTTGCTCGTAGCTATGGCTGTGACCAATGTAGCCCGTAAGAAAGCCCTGTTATTGCATTACGCGGGGCCAGAGGTTCATGAAATATTTAGTACACTGACTGTTGCTGACGGTGATGCGTATGAAAAGGCATGCGATGCATTGAATGCTTACTTTGAACCAAAAGTAAATAAAGAGTTCGAAATATTCAAATTTCGCACTGCAAAGCAAAATCCGGGGGAAAGCATAGACTCCTACAATACCCGTTTGCACAAATTAGCCGAGACATGTGGCCTAACCCTGCTTTGCTAATAAAGACGCTGAAATTAAATCACAAATCATACAATCATGTTTGTCGTCAAGGTTGCGTCGTCGCGCACTACGAGAAGATATGACTTTACCAGATTTATTAACTTTAGCACGTGGTTTTGAACTGAGTGAATCGCAAGGGTTGCGTATCGAGAAAGATGGTGAATCAGTCAATCGTGTTCAGAGGTCCGGACAAAACCCGAATGCCTCCTGTCATGGTCGAGGTCGTGGCAATTATGGTCGTGGTCGTGGAAGTAAAAGTCGGGGTCGTGGAAATCAAAGTCGGGAGAAGCATGACGTGAAGAAGTGTTTCAAATGTGGTAATGACTTTCCGCATGTTGGTAAGTGTCCCGCCATAGGTAAAAACTGTAACAAATGTGGTGGTAAGGATCACTTCGCAAGAGTATGTCACAAACAAAAGGGAGAGAATCGTGTGCAGCAGCTGCAAGCTATGCAAAATGTCGAGCGTGGTTCGAGCTCAGATGGTGCCTATATATTTAAGGTTCATGAACGTAAACCTGCGTCTAAACACCCCTATGTGAACGTCAAGTTAGGTGCCGATAATCTTGACATGCTAGTTGACACTGGCGCCACCACCATGAATATTATAGGGAGTACAGCATATAAATCGCTACATTCGAAGCCAAATCTAGACCCGCCTCCTGGAGATTTGTGTGGTTATGATCTCAAACCGATAGATGTCATAGGTCGCTTTGAAACCGTAATAACGTACTCTGTGAATAACACTTCATGCAAGTCAACCGTATATGTAGCTCGTGGTAACTACGGATCGTTGCTCAGCTATCCGTCCGCCGTTGACTTGAACATTATACCTGCTATACGTGTTGTGTCGCAGACCCGAACAGAGTAAATTCTGTCAGAATACGCTGATCGTTTTGAAGGCATCGGTAAAGTGAAAGACTTTCAAGTGAAAATTCATGTTGACGAGAGTGTTGCACCGGTCGCGCAACAACACCGCCGCATACCGTTCCACATGCGCAAAAAGGTTGAAGATGAGCTAAAGCGCCTGGAGGACTTGGACATTATCGATCGCGTAGAGGGACCAACACCCTGGGTATCGCCTATTGTGGTCGCGCCTAAGCCCAAGAAACCCGACGAGATACGCATCTGTGTTGACATGCGCCTTCCGAATCAAGCCGTAAAACGCGAAAAGCATATTACGCCGACGATTGATGACATTGTTAGCGAAATGAGTGGATCGAAAATCTTTTCGAAACTTGACCTCAATGCTGGCTGTCATCAGGTTGAACTCACGCCTGGATCTAGGAACATTACGACTTTCACAACACATGTTGGTTTACGTCGGTACAAGAGACTCATTTTCGGTATTAGCAGCGCCGCCGAAAAGTTCCAGAGCATTATACGTGATAGCCTCGAAGGTCTACCGGGTGTCTGAAATCTCAGTGATGACATCATCATTTTTGAGAAAACTCAAGACGAACATGACGATCGTTTGAAGTCGACACTACAGAGATTACGAGAGAGAGGTATTACCCTCAACAAGTCGAAATGCGAATTTAACAAGGATCATGTTGAGTTCTATGGCTACTTACTCTCAAGCCAGGGTCTGTCGGCTGGCCCGAAGAAGGTAACGGCTATCAAGGAAGCACACGCGCTGCAAAACGCGAACGAACTGAGAAGCTTCCTAGGTCTCGCAAATTACGTGTCACGGTTCATTCCGAACTTCGCCACTATTGTAGCACCATTGCGCATGCTTACCCATCAGAACGTTAAGTGGAAGTGGGGTAAAGCTGAAGATGAGGCTTTCCGAAATTTGAAGAAAAGTCTAGTAGAAGACGTGATGAAGTACTTTGACCCACGAAAACCAACTGAGCTGGTTGTCGATGCAAGTCCTGTCGGACTTGGTGCCGTTCTAGTGCAAGAAGGCAAAGTAGTTTCGTATGCGAGTAAGTCGTTGTCGGATGTTGAGTCTCGATACTCACAAACGGAGAAAGAGGCTCTAGCCATCGTTTGGGGGGTGCGAGCATTTTCACTTGTACCTGTATGGAAGTTTCGTTTACTCTACTGACTGATCACAAACCACTACAGGTCATATTTAATAATCCGAAAAGTCGCCCACCCGCACGTATTGAACGCTGGCGTTTGCGCCTCCAGCCATATGACTTCATTGTAAAGTTCCGTCCCGGAAAAGGAAATCCTGTGGACTGGATGTCAAGACATCCGCTTGGTACCGGAAGTAGTAATATGAGACACTCGAAAGTCGCGGAGGAATATCTTAATTTCATTATCAATCACACCACTCCAAAAGCAATGACTGTATCTGAAATATCAATCGCTACTAAACAAGATCGAGTGCTACAGGAAGTTATGGCCAGACTTACCTCTGGAAACTGGAACTCAATCGACCAAAATAGTGACACTGACACTTACGTGTGAAAGATCAGCTCAGTGTCGCGTCGACTCAAGAAGGAATCGTTTTCCTATATGACACGCGCATCGTCGTACCATACTCACTTCAAAGGCGAGTAATTGACTTAGCGCACGAAGGGCATCAAGGTCTTGTAAAGACCAAACAGCTGTTGCGAGAAAAGATTTGGTTTCCTGGACTTAATAAGATTGTCGAGTCCGTATGTCGTGAGTGCTTATCGTGTCTTGCGAGTACGCCTACGTCAAACATGGAACCGCTGAAGATGACGAAAATACCTGAAAATCCGTGGACTCACCTTTCCGCCGATTTCCGTGGACCGTTCCCATCTGGCGAGTACTTACTAGTTGTCGTCGATGACCACTCTCGTTTCCCAGTTGTCGAATTTCTAAGGTCTACATCTGCAAAGGCTGTCATACCGAAATTTGACAAGATATTTTCACTATTTGGAATACCTGAAGAACTCAAAACGGACAACGGACCACCGTTTCAGTCTGCGGAATTTGCAAACTTCGCAGATCACTTTGGTTTTCGACATCGCAAAACTACACCATTATGGCCTAGAGCCAATGGAGGAGCTGAAAGGTTCATGCGCACACTAAATAAAACAATTAAAGCCGCTACTGTGGAGTCGCTGAACTGGAAGCAAGAATTTTTCAAATTCTTGAGAAATTATCGAGCAACACAGCACAGCACTACCTCAGTGCAGCCTGCAGAAGCTTTGCTTGGAGGAAATATAAAGACCAAGCTACCGGAAGTTCGCCCAAAAATCACCGGAAGTTTACGCAAAGACATAGTCGATCGTGATGATGTGCGAAAATCCATAATGAAAGAGTTCGCTGACCAACATAACCACACACAAGAATGTGATATCAAAGAGAATGACATTGTTCTTGTAAAACAACAAAGGTCAAACAAGTTGACTACGCCGTTCAATCCGAATCCGTACCGTGTCACTAATCGGAAAGGAACCATGATTACTGCTGAGAATGATGCCGGACGAATCACCAGAAACTCCTCATTCTTTAAAAAGGTAGAGGGAATGCGTGAACTGCCAAAAACTGAACCAAACGAAGAAGAAGAAGAACCAGTCGTTTCGTCGTCAAAATCCGAGAACGAACAAACCAGTGTTTCATCTCCAATTCGTAAAGATTCAGCGATGACCAGCATCACACCGTCTAGTCATCCCGTCTGTGAACGAAGATGTCCCACATACTTGAAAGACTACGTGCAGTGAATGTGTTTAGTAGTAGATAGTGCAGAGGCATAATAATCCTCATGTCTACTACATATCTTATTTTCATTTTAGGCAGGAAGCCTATTTCACATTATATTTTACATGTGCTTCTATAATCAATTTGTTCTAGTCAACATATACTCCAGATATATTTCAATTTTGCCTGATCACTCTAAATCATTAGTAAATGATAGCATTTGATATTCATTGAATTTTGAATGACTTTATTTCAGGAAGTAAACTCATAGACAATCAAATGTGACACTAACTTTGAACAATAAGTTGTTCATTATGAACTGTGAATTTAATTTGAATACAATCTGTTTAAAAGGGAAGGGTGAATGTAGTATCCGGATCTAGAGATCCGTTATTGGTTCGACTGTTAGTTGCTTTTGTTGAATAAAGCAGAAAAACGTCCACGCTGTTTTCGTGTGAGTATTGCAGTGTTTCTGAGCATATATGGTCTAAATGACCATTATTACAATATCGTAGAAAGATGCACATTATACTTGTAATACAAATCCTTATAAACAGTGATAAAGGACAACTGTCCAGTATTTTGTCTTGACTGTAGTCCATGAAGGCAACATTAGGCTGGTATTCTGCCCCGTTTTTAAGATATTTTTTGGTAAAATAAAAAGGTAACTTAAATTCAGCAGTGATTCAGGTAGCCTCAGTCCATAAGATGCCGACATTGTATTGGATGTTGTCTAATGAAAATTAAAATGAATATGAACAATAAATAAAGGAACTTTAAGTGATATATAGGCCTACTCCGAATTTCTGCTCTGATTTTAAGTTACTTATTTTTTGGTAAAATTTTACAAGGAAAAAAGTAACTTAAAATCTGAGCAGAACTAATATAGGCCTTGCATCGTCGTAAAACCATCATACGGAATCGCTATGCTTTTTCCTTCTTGTGGTCTCATGCAGTCGAAGCCACTTGTAGCTAATGAATATTTATAATAAGTACTACCATTAGGTGTTGTCCAATTAATCCAATCACAGTAGTTGTGATTGACAATGGAAGTTATCACATATATAAGGTCCATATATAGTCTGTTGATCCAAAACAGTTCTGAAATTGATTAAAAGCTTCTATCTGATTGGGTGACGAACGTGAGCACTGTTTACTCGCATTGGCTGAAGCTAGGGATGTCATTGATGAGAAATTCTGTATCGATATATCGATAAGTAAAAAGTATCAATATATTGATAAATTGATTTATTTGGTACTTCTATAAAATGCATTCAGAATAAATAGATTCTTTATAATACTTAGGTGTGTTATTGTGCATTAGACTATCTGAAGATGAAAAAAAATCAATCATTACAAGGAAAACATTGTTTATTTGAACAAATTAAACAATTAGAATGAAATGTAACATAGTTCAAGAACATGAAGTAAAATGAATGGAAATTTTTGGAAACTGTATAAGAAAAAATATCCTGTGAAATGCAGTATGAAATGTATCAATACTCAAGAAATGTATTAATTATCGTATCGATTCAATTTTTATATAGATACATCGTAATCGAGTCTATCAATGACAGCCCTAGTTGAGGTTTTTTGAATAATGAAGATATGTATGAGAGAATTTGGTGACAGGAGTAGTTCCACATAGGACTATGGCGGCATTGAAGAAGGTATCCCAGAGGCTCTTCATGTGACAGATGGGTCACATGTATTCATTAGAATCTTCGCTTGTTGTTGCACCGGTAGGCTGCAGAGGTGTTGATTGGATGCCAATCAGCTCAGAGGCTGTACGTTGACTACAAAGTACATCATGGTCAGTTGAGCCTTTTGTCACCTGTTTTTAGGCTCTCCAGTTGGAGTTTTTTTAAGCTTGTAGGTGACACTGATCTCTCTCCAGTAATTTCCCATGATGAATCATTTCCTTGAGTGACACACACTGTTGCTCTTCACTTGACTCCCATCACAACAACTTGATTGGATTTAATTGTTGGTGTGGTCCCAAATGGTGGAGGCATACTCTGCTTGCAGGCAAATGAGGCTCTTGTAGTTTAGCCCCTTGATGTTTCTAGGGCAGCAGGCGATATTCCTCTTAAGAAAAACTGTGGTGTTATTTGCATGCCTTCTTGGTTATGATATGTTAATGTTCAATCTCAGGATTCATTTTTTAATTTATTGTGATAAAAACAAGCATGGGTCAGTGGCTTATGACAATCTTCACAAGAAAAGCATTTTATTTGACATTGAATATGCTAAGATATGATGAAAAGTAAGAAAGACCACTCTTGCCAGTGTGATTTGCATTTGTTTATGTTTTATTACCTACAATTTAATAGTATCACACTTTGTATCATGACGTTTTTCACTTCTGGTTAGCGTAGGTTCGGGCCCCGTTGGGACCTAAGCTGATTTTTGTGAGAAAGTTTGCCAGGTAATTTGTGGAAGGCTGGTTATTTCTTCTTCAGTACATTGTAATCAGGTTCTCTCCTCCACCATTAAGAACTGGCTGCCACCTTGTAAACATATTCTGACACCACATCTTAAATTTGCCCAAAATCACAATAGTATCATGGATGGCATGTACATGTATATCTGTGCTTCAGTCATTTAGCTTTAAAATTTCAATTTTATTTTTTATATTATAAATAATTAATTATGTAAATAATTATATTTCTGTATGAATGCTGTTACTTGTAGTAGAGCTCCAATATGTTTAACAAAATGATATGTGTTGAATCATACTGTAAAAACATTTCCTTTTAACTAGGTGTTTTTATCTATAAATATGTCACATTGCAAAGAATTTAAGTAATACAAAAAGTCAAGATAATAAATATGGTTGAGTGATTCCCAAATCAATATTAGCTGTTTTTTAGAGTTAACTTTATCTGAATAAAGTGTTATCTGAATCATCGCACTTGTATTATAAGCAAATAGATCTTCTCATGCTAGCTCTGGTTATGTTGGATTTCCACTCCATTTTGGGTATAGTAAAATGTACATATAATTGTATGTCAGATTGGGTTTGACAAATTACCAATGTCACATTTCAGAGTAGATATGACACATTACCAATGTCATATGTCAGAGTAGATACGGTATGACATATTGCTAATGTCACATGTCAGAGTAGATATGACACATTATCGATGTTATATGTCAGAGTAGATATAAACAGAATTAAGAGTGTCTCATGTCAGATTAGATATGACACATTGCCAATGTCATATGTCAGAGTAGTTATGACATATTGCCAATGTCACATGTCAGAGTAGATATGACACATTATTGATGTTATATGTCAGAGTAAATATAAACAGAATTAAGAGTGTCTCATTTCAGAGTAGATATGACACATTATCGATGTTATATGTCAGAGTAGATATAAACAGAATTAAGAGTGTCTCATTTCAGAGTAGATATGACACATTATCGATGTTATATGTCAGAGTAAATATAAACAGAATTAAGAGTGTCTCATTTCAGAGTAGATATGACACATTATCGATGTTATATGTCAGAGTAAATATAAACAGAATTAAGAGTGTCTCATTTCAGAGTAGATATGACACATTATCGATGTTATATGTCAGAGTAGATATAAACAGAATTAAGAGTGTCTCATTTCAGAGTAGATATGACACATTATCGATGTTATATGTCAGAGTAGATATAAACAGAATTAAGAGTGTCTCATGTCAGAGTAGATATGACACATTGCCAATGTCATATGTCAGAGTAGTTATGACATATTGCCAATGTCACATGTCAGAGTAGATATGACACATTATCAATGTTATATGTCAGAGTACATATAAACATAATTAAGAGTGTCACATGTCAGAGTAGATATGACACATTATCAATGTTATATGTCAGAGTAGATATAAACAGAACTAAGAGTGTCTCATGTCAGAGTAGATATGACACATTACCAATGTCACATGTCAGAGAAGATGACACTTTAGCAATGTCACATGTTAGAGCAGATATTACACATAACCAATGTCACATGTCAGAGTAAATATGACACATTAACAATATCACATATCAGAGTAAATATGACACCTTGCCTGTTGTCATATATAAAAGTAGATATGATACATTACCAATGTCATATGTCAGAGTAGATATGACATATTGTCAATGTCATATGAAAGAGTAGATATGACAAATTACCAATGTCACATGTCAGAGTAGATATGACACATTAACAATATCACATATCAGAATAATTATGACACCATGCCTATTGTCATATGTAAGAGTAGATATGATACATTACCAATGTCATATGTCAGAGTAGAAATTACACATTACCAGTGTCATGTATCAGAGTAAATATAACACGTTACCAATGTCACATATAAGAGTAGATATTGCACATTACCAATGTCACATGTCAGAGTAGATATGACACATTGTCCATGTCATATGTCAGGGTCGATATGACACATTACCAATGTCACATGTTAGAGTAAATATAACACTTTACTAATATTACATTTCAGAGTAAATCTGAGTTGTAATCTTGTTATGTGTGTGACAAACATGTCTTTACTAAACTAAAAATTAATATAATATTTCCTCCCAAGGTTGGGTGTGAAAAAATAAAAGAGAAGAAAACAAAACATATGAGTACCTGTAGAAGAAACCAAAATAGCATTGCTTGTATATTAAAAGTCTGAGCAGCTCATTAGAAAACAATTTCCTGATGTATTGTCAAACAGTTATCATGTATTGTTTTCCTATATGAAATTATGAGGAATAAGTGTTGACATACAAATGTCTGTAGATAAAGAGAAAAAAGGATATCCAACTTCACATCATCAGAATTTAGAGTTGAAGGTTTTCAGGTGTGCATTGACAGAGATAAAAAGGTGTGTAACTTCACACCATCAGTATTTGCCTCTTAGGGTTAAGCGGTGTGCATGGCAAACTTAAAAGATGAAATTAATTGGTTTTGTGCAAACAAACCTTAAAATGTGGACATTGATAAGAGAGTCAGTTGTTAGGCAGAAAGATATTTTAAAATATGAATTTTCAGACATCTTTGACTTTCATTTCTCACTTCCCAAATATTTGCCTCATACATATAACTGTTGATCTGATTCACATATATATATATATATATATATATATATATATATATATATATATATTCATGATGTATATCATTAATACATACAACATTCATTCTAATATTTGTATAAGGTATTGTACAAGGGGTGTCTCCTTGTGTGTCATTATTACATTAATCCTGAGGATTCATTGTTTGGTGGCACACTACATTCATAAACTTGATATGCAATATACACTATAACATAGATTTTAGTAAAATCCATACAACCTGGCAGGGTGGTGTCTTGTGAACCTTTCTTGATCTGGACGAGTTTAGAATTAGGGTAATACATTAAATTAGACTTGCAAGAGTAATCATTCCTAAATGTCATCAGATGTTTGGTTATCCAAATGAACCTGTCATTTTCAGGAAGTTAATAGACTTGTAACTTTCATAGGTAAAGATATGTATTATCATCTGTATTTGTACATGTATATAACAAACACTGACATCTACAACTTACAACAGGTAAAGATATATAATGTCATTTGTAGTTTTTGTACATTTATATTACAAACACTGACATCTGTACCTTACAACAGGTAAAGATATATAATGTTATTTGTAGTTTTTGTACATTTATATTATAAACACTGACATCTGTATCTGTTACAGATATTGTAATAGTACATGTGATATACTCTGTCCTGTTACTGATATTTGATATTTGTAGTAGTACATATGGTATGATATATATATATATATGTATATATGTGTGTAATGGTTGTGTCAGTGACTACTACTCCTAAATATTGAGGTTTACTGATTTGATGTATATATCATTTGACACTGGAACAAATCTATTGCTGTTCTATTACATGTATGTTACCTGTCTCTTTAAGGTAAGATGTACTCTTATCAATGTACTGAATTATTACTTTTTTCTGCCAACTCAGAGAGCTTAATTAAAGTAAGCAAACAACAACACAAATCTTTATATTCACTATAGATAATTCTGTCCATAAATCGGTACCTTTTAGTTTTTTTTTCACTTTGCATCCTTTAATCCTAGACTCATATGATAACAAATAAAGTCATAAATTTAAAAGCTGTATCATCAGTTTGAAAGCTGTAAATGTGTTGGTTGTTATTTGATTTCCAAACAAGGGACCTGTTGCACTAGAATTTTGAAAAGCATTGTGCAAATACTGTTGGAGTAATTTTTTAGGACCAACAATATATTATTTGGAATTGACGATGTCATTTTTATTACCTTGATGATAGAAATGTGATAACATTCTAATTCTGTCCCGGATCTTAGGATCACCCAATCAAACATGTAGGCAGATATCTACTTTTAATTTATCATCTTGTTTACAAAAATATTCCTAACTCATGTTTTACCTCAACAATACAAGAGATCAAGTCTGATCACCCTCACATGTAGTTTATTGACATACATGATGCTGTCATAAAACAGGGTATCGGTCAAGCGTAACACAAAATTTCTTCTTATCTAGACAACACAACACCTCACTAGTTTAGACATATTCATTATATGTGTAATCTACCCACTGGATAGGGGAGATAACTTGTGGAATTAATATTTATTATATCCACAGTGTTGATAAATCTTTGAATTTAAGAAACTGAATAAGAGTACATGTATGATAAAATTTTGTATACAGTGGAACCTCATGCCTAAAGACCACCTTGCTTAGTATACCACCTCTGTTTGTCATCCTCTTGATAATAAATATTAGATTAGTCCAGACCTTCACTTACAGGACAACCTCGCTAATCAGACCACTTTGAGTCAGTCTGTTAGGTGGCCTTGATGGTGAGCTTCCACTGTATACATGACATGTTATTGGCTATCTGGCAGGACCTGTTTTTATTTTAATGCTACTCCAGATTCATGAATTAAAAAACTTTAAATGGTGCCAAGGAAGAGAACAAAGTGAAAATTACAACCCCATGAAATCAAATTGCTCTACAGTTTATAATAATCAAGTAATTAAAGGATGTTAACCCATTAACCCCTAAAGACACATTTGGACTGGTCTAAGTCATTGATTTACATAAGAGTCCATTGTTTTTCAGGGGTTGAGTTAAAGTTTATTGCTCAGTGTAATGCTTCTGTACACAAGACATGAACTGTATAGGCTTCTGTCTAATGTAGGTATGAACAACTTTAAAAGTTATTGACCTGAATGTGACATAAATCTCATCTGTGCTATCTTCATTTCAAAATCCCATGGATCTATATTTCTAATGCTGTATACAAAGAGGTAACTGGTTTGAGGATCAACTACATGAAGAGGTAGAGTGCTCAATTTGCAACAGTTGGGCCACGTGTTTGAGCCTCAACAGAGGCGGCTGGCTTTTCCTGTCCTTTGAATGAGACAGAAAAAACCGAGGTCCCGTGACACAATAGGTGTCAGCAAGTTAAAGAACCTCACTGCTTAATGGCAGTAAGTGCTGAGCATAGGCCAAAATTTTAAGCCCTTCATTGGCATTTTGTGACATCTCCATATGAGTGAAAGATTCTTGAGTGGGACGTTAATAAAAAATACAACAACTACATGAAGATGTTCACAAGGACTGCAGTGTATGCTTTTTAGACACACCTAAGGAGTTAGAGTCTTGGAATAACTTGATTTCATTTACATTTGTAGATCAATGATAAAGCACCAGCCACCCTAAACTAGAATTTTGTTTGTAATAGCAGACAATTTATATACAGAAGTGAAACAGGCACATGTTTGTTAATTATCCTGTGTGCTTAATTACAAGACCTGATGATATATATCTTTTTATGAACTTTGACATTACAGATCTTACATCCTATTTTTTCAGAAAATATAGGGCCAAGATTCACAAGTCGGGCATTATAGATCTCACATCTAATGTTGTCAGAAAATATAGGGCCAAGATTTACAAGTCAGGCATTATAGATCTCACATCTAATGTTGTCAGAAAATATAGGGCCAAGATTCACAAGTCAGGCATTATAGATCTCACATCTAATGTTGTCAGAAAATATAGGGCCAAGATTCACAAGTTGGGCATTATAGATCTCACATCTAATGTTGTCAGAAAATATAGGGCCAAGATTTACATGTCAGACAACACAGATCTCACATCCTATGTTGTCAGAAAATAAAGACCAGGAATAGAAATTAGCAGGGGCACAGTAGCCCATGGCAGGTAAAAAACTGTGCTGCGCTAGTAGGTTTCACAGTGTGTTAGCCCGGGTGGATACTGTGAATTTGGGGGGTATATATGACACGTTCACAAATTTCAACTTTCTTGTAAACTGAGTATACCTTGCTACATTTAAAATATGTTTTTGTAGTAAGATTTTTTTAAACTGCATGTTGTAGGAAGAACAAGTTTCTGTGCTCCAAAATTTCTGACATACAAGCCCAGATGACTCTTTGATTGTAGAGTTTAATGTCTATCAATGTAAGACCAAAGTTCACATGTCTGACAATTTAGATCTCACATCTAATGTTGTCAGAAAATAAAGAAGCAAGATTCATAAGTCAGACATGTCAGGTTCAACATCTGCATTTTTCAAACATAAACATTTAATATCCACATGTCAGACTTCAACGAGCTAACAATTATTTACAAGAAATTATATGGAGTATGAATTATCAAATGGATGGCAACAATGGCAAATGGGATGTTTTACTGTAAATTGGGATATTTTGGCAGTTGTTTAATTTTGGCCAGTTTGGCCACCCTATTAAAATGGCCAAAATTAAACCATCCAAAATACGTACATATTGAACAGCTGGAAAATCAAAATCAATCATCTGATTTTTATAAACCGATTACAAGTGATTTTTACTGGATGTAGACATAACTAGCATTGAAAAAAAAATACTGATCTTTGTACCGGTATTACAGAATTAGATAATGTGTTCCAAAAACAAATGATTTAGCCTAAAAAAAATCAAGGGAAATATCAAATGTTTAGCCCTACTTAGACCACAATTTGTGACCAAAGTGGCCAAATTTTAGCAACACCAAAATATCCCAATATGTGGTAGTATGAGATCTGCCAACTGAAAGTTATTCCAGTTAAAAATATGACATGTCTGACTTTTTCTGTGTTAACAGCTGATGATGCAGGATTTGAAAGTCAAGTATACAACAACACTGTGTGTAAAACCCCCAACCTTGATAGACTTGCTAAACAGAGTCTGATTCTTCAGAATGCTTACACATCTGTTAGTAGCTGCTCACCTAGCAGGTAAGATAACATTTTCTCATACCTATGACAGTTTTACCATTATTTTTCTATTTTGAAATATCCTTGTCTCACCACATCAATTACTGGCTTCTCACTTAGCAGGTATAAGATATCATTTTCCTCACACCTGTGACAGTTTTACCAAATTTTTAATAGTTTGAGGTTTACAGAGTTGTCTCACTATATTTGTCAGTAGCTGTGAGGGTAAGATTACCTCTGACAGTCATGTGAAGACTACAACCTGCCCAGTGACCTTTCTTGTAAGGGTAAGATTACCTCTGACAGTCATGTGAAGACTACAACCCGTCCAGTGATGTAAGACCTTTATAGTGAGGGTAAGATTACCTCTGACACAGTCATGTGAAGACTACAACCTGCCCAGTGACCTTTCTTGTAAGGGTAAGATCACCTCTGACAGTCATGTGAAGACTACAACCTGCCCAGTGACCTTTCTTGTAAGGGTAAGATTACCTCTGACAGTCATGTGAAGACTACAACCTGCCCAGTGACCTTTCTTGTAAGGGTAAGATTACCTCTGACACAGTCATGTGAAGACTACAACCTGCCCAGTGACCTTTCTTGTAAGGGTAAGATTACCTCTGACACAGTCATGTGAAGATTGCAACCTGCCCAGTGACCTTTCTTGTAAGGGTAAGATCACCTCTGACACAGTCATGTGAAGACTACAACCTGTCCAGTGATGTAAGACCTTTATAGTGAGGGTAAGATTACCTCTGACACAGTCATGTGAAGATTGCAACCTGCCCAGTGACCTTTCTTGTAAGGGTAAAATTACCTCTGACACTCATTTGAAAATTACAACTTGTCCAGTGACCTACAACCTTTATAATGAGGGTAAAATTACATCTGACACAGTCATGTGATGATAACAACCTGTCTAGTGACCTTTGACATTTATAGTTAGGGTAAGATTACCTCTGACATAGTCATGTGAAGGCTACAATCTGTCTAATGATCTAAGACCTTAAAGTGAGGGTAAGATTACAACCTCTACAACCCAGTCTTGATGAAAGTCAGTACTGATCCAATGAAGCTCACAACCCAGTTATCTTCAGATCATTATACACTAATATGCCTCAAGATGGCTTTAAGTAACTGCATGTTTGAATGAACTTATAGTGAATATATTGCTGGATATCCCATTGTTAAAAAGATTTTTAAAGCATTTAGTACTTACAAGTCATGAAAGGCTGGATTAGTTTCAAAACCATAAATATAGACACAGTTCTAATAGACAGAATCCCATATAGGTACTTTTGTAGTTATACATTTGTATGCTTAAAATGTTATTCACTCAGTTTTATATTTAACAATTATCCATTGTGATATTATTATCTTCATTGATTTCCCTTTACACATAGATCTATTTCTTGTTCTGCAGCTGTCAATATGTTTCTTTACACATGGTGTTGATGTGTCATATAATGTTTCTTTACAGATGGTGTGGATGTGTCATATTCTGTTGTTGTTGATATTTCATGTCCTGGTCAATGACTGTGGATCTTTATGTCTATTGATATTGTGATCAATATGATTATCTCATCATCAATATGATTATCTCATCATCAATATGATTATCTCATCATCAATACGATTATCTCATCAATATGATTATCTCATCAATATGATTTTCTTGTCAATGCGTTTATCTTAAGATTTATCTCATCATCAATATGATTATCTCATCATCAATACAACTATCTCATCATCAGTATGATTATCTCATCAGTAATATGATTATCTCATCAGTAATATGATTATCTCATTAATATGATTATCTCATTAATGCGATTATTTTAAGATATTCTCATCATTATGATTATCTCGTTAATACAATTATCTCATCATCATTATGATTATCTCATCAATATGATTATCTCATCAATATGATTAAGTCATCAATATGATTTTCTTATCAGTATGATTATCTCATCAATATGATTATTTCATCAATATGATTAAGTCATCAATATGATTTTCTTATCAGTATGATTATCTCATCAATATGATTATTTCATCAATATGATTAAGTCATCAATATGATTTTCTTATCATTATGATTATCTCATCAATATGATTATCTCATCAATATGATTAAGTCATCAATATGATTTTCTTATCAGTATGAGTATCTCATCATGGCTTTGTCAGTTTTATCAATTTGTTAGTCTGTTTGTTTGTCCTTTTGTTTTTTGTTGTATTTTACAAGTTTTGTTGTTTTGTATGCAGATTTGTATAACCATGACAATTATTAATTTCAGATCTGTCATTATGTCAGGTCTACCACAACATCAAAATGGAATGTACGGACTTCATCAAGGTGTTCATCATTTTATGTCGTTTGATGGTGTGCAGAGTTTGCCACGACTGCTTCGTAAAGCTGGCATATTCACAGGTAATTGACAGGAAATTTACAATGGATAATTCAAACACTTCTATATGTCACAAAAACATTATGTGTACCAGGGCTCAAAATTAGCACTGTTACTGGAAGATTTTTCATCTGACCCCATTGTCCAGTAAATTTTGACATAAAGGTAGCATGCCAGTGCTCTTTTCAATAATTATTACATGTATGTAAATCTTACAAAATAACCTCATCTAAATTTAATACAAACTGAAAGTATTCTGTCTTGTCCACACATGTTACAGTTGGTTATTCTTTATATAAGTAAAATTATTTCTTTAGATTTATTTGTGGTCCACTAGATGTTTGATGGTGCTAATAGATTTGTTATGTTACTGGGCCTGTGTGCCACTTGGGGAGAAACATTAAATTCAAGCTCTGTTATAGAGCCTTTAGTTTTAGTCCTTTGCTTGCTTTGTAGGTGTATCATAGATATTGGCTATGTTTGTGTGTTGGATATCACAAGTTTAAGTATTCTAGATGTATGTCATGTAAACAGGTACTTCTATGTCAGTTCCTCTAGTTTCACTTTGCTCTTAATATTTTGACAGGCAGCCAAGTAGAAGGAGTGAGAAATAAGATCTTATTGAATATAACCAGAAAGTTTGCATTGAGCATGTGGAGTACAAGGCCTGAAGTCACCATATTCAAGCTCCACTTTTAGTTTGACTGTATACTTGTTTGTAAAAATTCTGGCTGTGACTATTGCTTTTTATTCACATCAGAATTCAAAAACATGATCCCAAATTCATGATTTTCCATAAAAAATGAAAATACCATTGGGTATGATACTCAAAATTTCAGTATGTACACAATCTACCTTTTGATGTTTTGGATATTTTCTTCATATGAGCACATATTTTCATCACTTTTCACAACTGTATAAAAAGAATATACAGGAGTGTCCAGTTGCAGCATTGATTCTGTGTTTTCATGTTATAATCATATAAATGTTAATTTAAACTTGAGTTATTAAGTGATTTTGACCCTGGTCACTTTGTATGGGATATTGTTTGTAAAAGACAAAAACTAATACTAGTTAATTTCTAATTGCTGTAGGGGTCTTGTGGCCAAGTGCTTAGAGCATCACACTTTGAACCATGAAGTCTCTCACTTCTGGTCAGCACAGGTTTGAGTCTTACTGGAACCTAAATTGATTTTTGTGAGAAAGCTTGCCAGCTCACGTACGGAAGGTCGATGGTCTCTTCCTGGGTACATTATAACTGGGTTCTCTCCCCTACCATTAAAAACTGGCCACCAATATATAACTGAAAAATTGCTGAGTGTGCATAAAACACTGTTAAAAGAAAAATGAAATTCTAATTCCTGCATTTTTCTATCCTAACTTTAAACAATCACCATGATTAACTTTATACAATAAATTTTTGTGTCATTTCCAGGCATCATTGGTAAAAAGCATGTAGGTCCAGAATCTGTTTATCCATTTGACTTTGCAGAAACTGAAGAAAATAATTCAATTCTACAAGTGGGACGTAATATTACACGCATACGACAACTTGTTCGTCAGTTTTTACACTTGAATAAATCCAGGTTTGTTCATATGAATGCAATCCCCACTTTTCCCTTAACGCATCAAACCCTGAAAAATAATGGACTCTTTTGTAAATCAATGAATAAGACCAGTCCAAATGTGTCTTTAGGGGTAAATGGTTTAAAATGTGTGAATGTAGAAATGCTATTTTAAATCTAAACAGATACAATATGATTTACCCACTGTCTTTTGGCATGTATGATGTTTGCAGATATTAATTTACACTTTAGAGAATTCTGACAATAATCTTTTGATTGTAATTGATGATTCTTCATGATTAACACTATTGTATATTGTAAACATAACTCTATATCAACTCTATCAGACTTCATGATTCGTGATATTATAAGAATGTGCATTATAACGCATAGTGGCATTCATTATATTTTTTTTTATAGATTGTTTTATTAACTATATAAGCCCTTAACAAATGGCACTCTGCATCGCGCAGTACATGTGCCTTACAAAATTATGACTTATTTTAATAATCTGTATATAAATAAATATAAACTCATAGATGTTCTGAAATTATTTCTAATATTTTACAGAGCATTCATTATACGTTAGCAGGATTCTGTGTCTATAACTGTTTAATATTATATATATTATCATAACAGCAAGGTCAGTGTCTTAATGTTGGTTAATGTATATATTCTATATCATTATATAGGTCATTCTTTTTGTATGTTGGCATCCATGATCCTCATCGATGTGGTCATACTCATCCAGAGTTTGGAGCATTTTGTGAGCGATTTGGAGATGGATCCAGTTCAGCATCTGGATTTATTCCAGACTGGAAACCTGTTCGATATGATCCAAATTCTGTGGTTGTGCCTTACTTTATACCAGATACACCTACAGCTAGAGCAGACATTGCAGCCCAGTATACTACCATAAGTCGTCTGGATCAAGGTTTGAATTATTCTGTTAAATCACTCTTGCATGGGACCTTAACTTAAGTGTTGACTTTATAAATTCTCAGATTGGGCTGACATAATTTTAGGAGTGGTACAACTAATTTGAACCTTTGCCACTCATTGTAAACCTGTTATTACCTTACCTTGTTGGGGAAATTATTACCTTGTTGGGGTAATTATTACCTTGTTGGGGTAATATTTACATTGTGGTGTGCATCTTCTCTAACTGCTACATCATTCTAAGAGTGTAATGATATTTCTAAACTAAACATACTGTATGTCTGGAAATGTTTGCTTCTGTTCAATTTTCGCCTTTTTCATCCTTAGATGAAAGAGCAAATTTAAAATAAATGTGAATTTTCAAGCTAAATAATTGAAGCATGGAATTTATGCTATCTACAAAACTATGGTGGATAAGGGGAAGTTTATGATGGGGTGATGATATTTTCTGTCATAAAAGGGCAAAAATAGCCAGGGTGAACATTTCTAGGTATATAGTGATATAAGTTTCATGTTGTCCAGCTTGTTTTAATCAGACATACAGACAGGAAGGGAAAATTGCTTCTGTCTAAGGGCCAGGTAATGATTAAACTCATTTTGTTTACTTCCTGCACTCCAACATAGTTCAACTCAAATTTCCATATTGAACACATTAATGGACACCGATTTCAAAGCATATATGATAGTTAAGCCCTCACTTAAACTACATTCACTTCACAAAAACTTAATTTTGTTGAAGTTCCCAAATGAATGTCATGAAGTTTGTACTGTTCACTTAGTTTATGACAGTGTTTCACATTTAGGATATATGATATTATGTTGTCATTATAGTTTTAGATCAATATTAAAATACAATTATATCAAACTTTAACTTAAATGTACATTTGTGTTGGATTAACTGATACAAAAACTAGAAAGCTACTTGCCAAATAATTCATCTGTGTTTCCCAAGAAACCTGTATACTGTATGTGTACTTATTTTAGAGGTATTCTAATATTAGTGCCTTTCACACTCAAGTCCTAGCACTAATTCAAGTGCAGCGCTAAAATTCTCCATCTGTCATTTTGCATACACGACAAAATAAGTGGTATCCATAGTATAAGCAATCAGTTTTGAATACTGTTTACTTGTACCATGTAATAGTATTGTATAGACAGTTTCATAATAAACATGATCCGGGATAATGTTACCTGTACATGATTGCTGTTTAAGTACACTGTGTATCAGGAAAGTATCAGTATATCACCACCAATTTAGAAATATTCTTGCCATAATTGCGCGATTTCAAAATTGCGCTAATAAGTCTAAAAACCCTCAGAGTGCTAAAATATGAGTGTGCTAATTTAAATACACATGCAGTACCTGGTAATTTTCATTCCTGCTTGTTTTTCCTTTTTACTACAGAAAATTTATATTCACCCTCTCATCTAAGGGCAAAAATTAAACATGAGCAAAGATTTTCAGGTGCACAGTACTCATATAAAATTCACATATTCAAAATTTATCTTTGTCCATCTAATGGAAATGGCTTCATTATACCAAATTGAGACCTACTTATGTAATTATTGCTAAGGAAATATATATATTTAACAACAATTTATTCTTTTTATGAGGAATAAACTCAATAAAATTGGTATTTCCAGCGACAAATTTAAAGGAAATATATGACAAAGATTTTCAATCAAACATAAACTATCTAATAAAGATTCTTATCATTCTTGTGTATTGACAGGGATTGGTCTGATTTTAAAAGAACTTGAGTCAGCTGGACATAAAGAAGATACCCTTGTCCTTTACACATCAGATAATGGGATTCCGTTCCCAAGTGGAAGAACAAATTTATATGATCCGGGTATGGCGGAACCAATGCTGATATCTTCACCATATCATAAAAACAGTTGGGGAAAGGTAATGGCCCATGTTGTATCATTTTTCTAGTGTATCAACAGAGTGTAAATTGTTAAAAATGATAATAAAATATGTAGAGTTAAAATTTGATTACTATCGGTATGTAAGATGTGATCACTATGTAAGATGTGATTACTATGTCAGATGTTATTACTATGTCAGATGTTATTACTATGTCAGATGTTATTACTATGTAAGATGTGATCACTATGTAAGATGTTATTACTATGTCAGATGTTATTACTATGTCAGATGTTATTACTATGTCAGATGTTATTACTATGTAAGACATGATTACTATGCTGAAGATGTATACCTGCCCTAGATACCAAAAGCCTATTTAAGGTAGATATGACCCAGAAGGATGAAAGGGCATAAACATCTTAAAATTTTAGCCTCCCTGGAATAGGTGGGGGATGGCTTACAACATTATCAGAATTGTATGTGTTTGTAAAACAGTGTGATATTTGTGTGAGATATAATGATAACCATGATAACATACTAGTAGGTTTACAATCAAGATTGTTAACATCTTCCTGGATTCAAGACAAACTTTGCTATTTATTCCAGGAAAGCAAAGCAATGGTGAGTCTGACAGATATAGTCCCTACAGTGCTAGATTGGTTTCAGATCCAATATCCAACATACAAACTCCTACAGCACCCAGTAGTTTTAACAGGAAAGACATTACTGCCTTTACTACAGGCCGAACATAGAGAATCAAGAGACGCTGTATTTGCAAGTCATAATTTACATGAAGTGACGATGTATTATCCAATGAGAGCCATCAGAACAACCCAGTATAAACTTATACATAATTTCAACTTCCTGATGCCTTATCCAATAGATCAAGACTTCTATTTGTCTCCAACATTTCAGGAACTGTTAAACAGAAGTAAAGCTGGAGAAGAAACTCACTGGTATAAATCATTGTATAGTTACTACTACCGTGACCAATGGGAACTCTATGACATCATAAAGGATCCTGAAGAAAAAATAAATCTCTGGGCTGATCCTAGTTATAAAAACATTCTTATTAACTTGCAAGGAAGGTTGTTAAAATGGCAAAATATAACAGCTGATCCATGGATATGTGCCCCAAATGGTGTACTGGAAGCTAAAGGTAGATATAAGACAACACCTCAATGCTTACCACTGTACAATGGCATCTAAGGATGACATAGGATGCACATCTCAGACGTCCCAGAGACTATAGTTATATAACCTATCATAAATTTCCTGGATGTTCTGGAGACTACAGCAATATAACCCATCCTAAATGTCCCAGATATCCTGGAGATTACAGTTATATAACCCGTCCTAAATGTCCCAGATATCCTGGAGACTACAGCAATATAACCCATCCTAAATGTCCCAGATATCCTGGAGATTACAGTTATATAACCCATCCTAAATGTCCCAGATATCCTGGAGACTATAGTTATATAACCTATCATAAATTTCCTGGATGTTCTGGAGACTACAGCAATATAACCCATCCTAAAAGTCCCAGATATCCTGGAGACTATAGTTATATAACCCATCCTAAATGTCCCAGATATCCTGGAGATTACAGTTATATAACCCATCCTAAAAGTCCCAGATATCCTGGAGACTATAGTTATATAACCCATCCTAAATGTCCCAGATATCCTGGAGACTATAGTTATATAACCTATCATAAATTTCCTGGATGTTCTGGAGACTACAGCAATATAACCCATCCTAAATGTCCCAGATATCCTGGAGATTACAGTTATATAACCCGTCCTAAATGTCCCAGATATCCTGGAGACTATAGTTATATAACCTATCATAAATGTCCTGGATGTTCTGGAGACTACAGCAATATAACCCGTACTAAATGTCCCAGATATCCTGGAGATTACAGTTATATAACTCATCCTAAATGTCCCAGATATCCTGGAGATTACAGTTATATAACCCATCCTAAATGTCCCAGATATCCTGGAGATTACAGTTATATAACCCATCCTAAATGTCCCAGATATCCTGGAGACTATAGTTATATAACCTATCATAAATGTCCTGGAGACTACAGCAATATAACCCGTACTAAATGTCCCAGATATCCTGGAGATTACAGTTATATAACCCATCCTAAATGTCCCAGATATCCTGGAGACTATAGTTATATAACCTATCATAAATGTCCTGGATGTCCTGGAGACTATAGTTATATAACCTATCCTAAATGTCCCAGATATCCTGGAGACTATAGTTATATAACCTATCATAAATGTCCTGGATGTCCTGGAGACTACAGCAATATAACCTGTCCTAAATGTCCCAGATATCCTGGAGATTACAGTTATATAACCCGTCCTAAATGTCCCAGATATCCTGGAGACTATAGTTATATAACCTATCCTAAATGTCCCAGATATCCTGGAGACTATAGTTATATAACCTATCCTAAATGTCCTGGATGTCCTGGAGACTATAGTTATATAACCTATCCTAAATGTCCCAGATATCCTGGAGACTATAGTTATATAACCTATCCTAAATGTCCTGGATGTCCTGGAGACTATAGTTATATAACCTATCATAAATGTCCTGGATGTCCTGGAGACTATAGTTATATAACCCATCCTAAATGTCCCAGATATCCTGGAGACTATAGTTATATAACCCATCCTAAATGTCCCAGATATCCTGGAGACTATAGTTATATAACCTATCATAAATGTCCTGGATGTCCTGGAGACTATAGTTATATAACCCATCCTAAATGTCCCAGATATCCTGGAGACTATAGTTATATAACCTATCATAAATGTCCTGGATGTCCTGGAGACTACAGCAATATAACCTGTCCTAAATGTCCCAGATATCGTGGAGATTACAGTTATATAACCCATCCTAAATGTCCCTGATGTCCTGGAAACTACAGCTATATAACCCATCCTAAATGTCCCTGACATCCTGGAGACCACAGCAATATAACCTTTCCTAAAGGTTGTGGACGTCCTGGAGACTACAGCTATACAACACATCCTAAATGTCCCTGACATCCTGGAGACTACAGCTTTATAACCCATCCTAAATGTCCCAGACGTCCTGGAGACCACAGCAATATAACCCGTCCTAAAGGTTGTGGACGTCCTGGAGACTACAGCTATATAACACATTCTAAACATCGCTATACACATTTTGTAGGTAATTTGCTACTATACATATGATACTATATACTGGTGACAATATGGATCTTGTAACAGTTGATATGGTAAATAACAATAAACTAGATCTATACAGGTGGACAAATAAAAAAACATTTAACTAGATCTATACAGGTACATGTGGACAAATACAAAACAATAAACTAGATCTATACAGGTACATGTGGACAAATAAAAAACATTTAACTAGATCTATACAGGTACATGTGGACAAATAAAAAATATTCAACTAGATCTATACAGGTACATGTGGACAAATAAAAAACATTTAACTAGATCTATACAGGTACATGTGGACAAATAAAAAAAATATTTAACTAGATCTATACAGGTACGTGTGGACAAATAAAAAAACAATTAACTAGACCTATACAGGTACATGTGGACAAATAAAAAAAACATTTAACTAGATCTATACAGGTACATGTGGACAAATAAAAAAACAGTTAACAAGATCTATACAGATACATGTGGACAAATAAAAAACAATAATACATAGATTTTAGCATTTTGGTCTACAAATTATCCAACTGATTTAAAATTATCATTGAAATGTTGTTTCAAGTCCCACTCAAGAATATTTCACTCATAAGGAGACGTCACCACATGCCGGTGAAGGGCTTCAAATTTTTGCCTATGCTTGGCACTTACGGCCATTGAGCAGTCAGGGTTCTTTAACACGCCGACAACTACTGTGACACGGGACCTTGATTTTTACTGTCTCGTCCAAAAGACAGGAAAAGCCAGCTGCTTCCACCGAGGCTTGAACCCGTGACCTTCTGTTGCGAATCAAGCACTCAACCACAGACTCACGACAGCTTTCAGTTTAAAATTATCAACAACTCTTGTGAAATATGTAACCGTCACATCATGAGTACCATTACATCCCAAACTATAGAGCAATGGACACACACTGAATATGATAAAATATGTTACAATTCTAACATTTCATTTTATAGGGTTCTAGATTGTTGGGTACATGCAGGGGTCACATTGCATGAAAGATTCTACCTCTAAAATGACTTTGTCACTTTTTTAAAGGTGTATAGAAATGATGCTAGGCCTCTGTCCTTGTTTATACTGACAGAGATGAAAAGACTCACATTTATGGTACGGGCTACACATAAATGTAAAATAACATTCCTCAAATACATTACAGTATAAATATACATACCGAGGTGCTACTTGTCAAAGATCTTGAATGTTGAAGAATGATATACCGGTAGAGTTGTCAAACGAAGAAATAAGGAAAAAGAAAAAACTGCCATTATATATTTCAGTTTTACAAATGTTAAATATATAAAGGAGAATAAAATGTAAAATGTGATTTTGTTTGTCTTTGATCTTTCTAGCTATGACTTGCCAAGTTTGTGCTGTCACTTACATTTCCACAGACTGAAGCTGATGTCCATTGTTCTTATTGTATACTAATTTTATCTAAAATCTTGCTAAAGTTGGCTTTCTATGTGCAAACATGAATCAGTGCTTCTTTCTGTATTATTACAGTGTAACCTGTCTTAAGAGACCACCCTCTCTGCCACTGAAATGTAGTCTCTCATGACAGGTGGTCGCTCAAAAGAGGTTTTATTTAAAGGATTATTAATTTAACCAAGTGGTTTTTCAGAATGTGATCTAAGAAGACAAGTTTTGCTGTATCAGCATTCAAATTAGTTTTGATCCTTTTGTCTTGTTCTTTGACTGCCACTTGTCAGTGCTATGCCCGCTTGGACAGATTTTCAGATTGCCATGTTAGAGTTATGTCCCTTAGGACTTGTAAAAGGACTCATGTTTGAGTTATGTCCTTCTGGACATATTTTCTGGCTATCATGTTAGAGTTATGATGCTCTTGACTTGTTTTCAGACTATCATGTTTGAGTTATTTCCCTTTGGACTTGTTCTCAGACTGTTCATGTTTTATTACTACAGTGGAACTTGTCTTGAAAGACCACCCCTACTGCCACTGAAATGTGGTCTTAAAAGACAAATAGTCTCTCAAAACAGGTTTTATTTAAAGGATTATTGAACCAAGTGGTTTTCAGAAAGTGGTCTCAATAGACAGGTGGTCTTCTACGACATTGACTCTCAAGACAGGTTCCATTGTATTAACATTGGCTCCTTTGTTTTATCATTTTCCTTTCATACTTGTACTTTCAGCTGTTTTATACTACTTCTATATTACATCTCTTGTATGTATGTGGTTTTTCTGAATCATTTCACTTCTGTTCAGCGACAACTGTCACATTTTATTTTGTTATAATAGACATATATATCCATTTTACCCTATATTGCTTCACACTGGTTCAAAAATTGTCACCTAACAATCAAACATAATGACAAAATTTATGTACAAATTATTGACTTATTTATTTATCATTTTATACATAAATATTTACATTCATATATACAATGTTAATGTTTGCAACACAACTCCTAAAACATTCACTCAGAATTCTTGTAAACTATCATAACATACTCCAGTTGGTTGTGTTTTTAAATCTTAAACAAGAGTGGTATTTTCAGTCAACACAATTCCTGACACTTGAATCCACATATTGCCACTAGCTTACTGGGTGATGACAAAGTTAAATTTACACGATGAGTTTCCATGGAAAGGATGTTAACACTTTTTTGACAATGTCTAACCCATGCTGGAATGACTCTAACCAAAATAGTGTTTTAGAGGTACACTTGCCAAAATCTATAGATGGTATAATTTCTATATCACATCTAATGAAGATCTACATTCAAACAAGTCCCACATTATACATGGTACATTTCCATCTATAAGAATATTACATATCTAATGTTAGTATCCATTCCAATCTATACAGATATAGACTTCCTTTAACTTATTCACCCCTAAAGACACATTTGGACTAACCAAAATCATCGATATACGGAAGAGTCCACTGTTTTTCAGGGGTTGACGAATTAAATATAAATAATCAATCATAATGTATAAATGGTCTAGAATTAAAAAAAAAATGTCTGGCACTTTGCCGCACTGGCCAAAGTCGGACTTAAAACTTTGGAAAGTTAGACATATGAGAAATTTGAAAAAAAAACAATGGCAGATTGTTGACAAACATGATGAGTGTATTTATTTAGATCATTACAACCTACAGAGTTTAAAATTAGCTAATTTAATAAAGAATCTGTCCATGAAAAAAACTTTATGAACAATCTTTATTATCACTGTACTTCAAGATTTGTCCTAAATTTCAATTCATAAACATTGAGAATCATGTTAATATTTCAGTATCTGATGTTTGAAAAGATATAATTTGTCTGGGAAAAATGAAGATTCTAATAAAAATCACTAACATACAAAGAAGTTTCAAAAATATGTCCAAAAGATATAGACTTAAATATTATTTATAAATACAACAAATAAATTAATTACTATATTCATAATTACATCATTAGTATGGGATTGCCTATCTATCTGTAGATCAACAAATTATGGAGTATAAAACAATTGCCTACATATCCTGACAAATGAAACAATTATCCACTGGACATATCTTGAACTATTAAACAATTGTCCTCTAGACATATCAAAATATATGAAACTATTGCCCTCTAGATATATCCTGATATATGAAACAGTTGTCCTCAAGATATATCTGATGTTAAAACGGCTGTCTTCAAGATATAGCCAATATTTAAACCAGTGGTCTTCAAGATATATCTGATATTTGAAATCATTGTCTTCAAGATATATCTAATATATGAAACAGTTGTCCTCAATATATCTGATATTTGAAATTGTTGTCCTCGAGATATATTCAACATTTGAAATTCTTTTCCTCAAGATGTATCCAATATTTGAAATTGTTGTCCTCAAGATATATCCAATATATGAAACAGTTGTCCTCAAGATATATTTTATGGTGTCTCCATGTATTTGATTTTTGAAACAGTTGCTATCAAAGTATATCAGATATATGATTCAGAATTACTCTTTCTATAATATTCTAATATCTAAGCAGGTTACCTTCCATAATTGTGCAATTCAAAAAATATTTTCAATCATTAACATATTTTATAGTAACTTTTACATAAAAGAGTTGTTATAAGTTACCGTAATCGGCCGTGTATAATCCGCACTCTTTTCACTCTAAAATTTGTCTCAGGCAGGGGAGTGCGGATAATACAGTACTACAGAATCTTAGGACATTTTTTACGCAGGAACAACTGCATGAGATTCGATGTGGGTGGTAAGCCTGACAAAGTTTTTTCGTAATAACGATGTACGAGTCAATGTATATCATCATTATTCCATTGTAAATATTATCATTGCTTCTGTATGCGTCTACGGTGACGGTGAATAAATCAATAAATGAATCTTGTTGTCTTTTATTTTTGTGTGTTTCAGTTTACAAATAGGCTAGACTACACAGGCACTTGTGTAATGCAATCCTTTGATCCAGGGAGTTGTAATCGGTGGATTGCATAACGCAAGTGCCTGTGCAAGGCTAGTCTAGTTGCGATGTTTGGTGAGGAAACAGAATAGTACAGTACCTGTTGCTTATCTTCATCATGAAGTTTTGTTATTATTGAAAAATAGAACAATCTCAACAAGAATTCTAATAATTATTTCACGCTGGTGAACGACGAACAGCCATGTTGTAACTGTAAATGAGGGGGCTAACTGGAACAGCAAATATGTAGTATCTTGTAGTTTCGTATTTTCCCATTTATATCATATGCAGTTTTGCGTTGTTTGTTTTGAGACAATGACTATACATTAATAAATAAAACAATGTTTTCTGGGTGTTTTGTTCTGTGTAGGAATGTTATTTTACACAATTCGTACAAAAGGTATATACCAGTAACTCTCTTACTACAGTACATCTACAGTGTAGTACTAAGTTACGGAACATGCCAATTATACAGGTAAGTACGATGATGTAATTTTAAATTGAAAGCATGATAAAAGGTGTAAAATAACACAATGCCACTCCAAGGTAATTAATGTTTGTTGTATATGTCTCCATTCATAATCAATGATGCGTGTAACAGACAACAGTATACAGGAATCTGTGTATACATCCCTTTGTTTCAATAATTACGCTATACACGCGTATTCTGGATATATAGATCGCTTGTGTACAAGTGCTCGCCGCTAATTAAAATTGTTACAAACTTTTATGTCGCCGATTTCTGCAAATATAATATCTATTTCAAATGTTGTTCTAATACATACTATTAATTAAATATATAGGCTACCACGCCAGCAAAGGCAAATGATTGAGCTGTAATTAACGGAATGTAATTTTACAAAGACTTCGACTGATGTTTTGATATTTCTTTTGTTATTTATTTCAAATCATTAATTTGCTTATCATATCCCTTATCTAATATCTCGAATATATATATATCTAAAATAAATATTTATCTATTTCTTTCAAATACCGATCTGGGATTTTAAAATATTTCCGATCGTCATACTGCACTTATACACAATAATTTTCAATCTCGCCGACGATTTTTGGCCATACGGCCGTGGACAAAAGTCAATGCGGATTATACGCACGAACTCCATTTTTCTCCAAGATCTGATGCTGAAATGGGGGGTGCGGATAATACGTAAATGCGGATTATACACAGCCGATTACGGTATAGATTATAATTTATGATATCACAGCTAGAACACAATGTACATACAGCGTAATTACAACTGATACTATGTATCAGGTACGTGTAATGACAGCATTGTACAATTCACGTCCTTCGACTTGGTCCCTCTAATAGACCTCACCATTACAGTAACACCGATGAATGATTAAAAAATGTCTGACGAGTAGAACTATGGACTATGCATTCTCCGAGGTGGATGGAACTTTGTTGACATAACTCATAATGGCCATTTGTAAACCCCTTGCTCGTTGCATTTCTTCCTCACGAATACTAGCAACTTCTATTTCTCTTGCTTTTAACTGGCGTCTTAAACTCTCTATCTCTGTCTCTTTTCCCTCCATCATTTCACGATGTCGCAGTAGTTGTTCTGAAATGCAAAATTTTGCTTAATTTTATAGTTTGCCTCCTCAAATGAAAGGTAATATTCTATTTCTTGAAATTTTTTTAGTTACAACTGTGTATCAAGAAGTCAAAATTGTAATTTCAAAACAATTCTACAGGAAAACAATGATGTGCTGTAATTCATCTATTATGTGTTAAGAAATAAACAGGATGTAGAGACTTTTATATGTTGAGGGGAGGGCTCCATAGCTGAATGTTGAGAATAGCAGGCTTTGAACCATGAATTCTGTCACCTAAACTGATTTTGTGAGAAAGTTTGCCAGTTTACTTGTGGAAGGCCGGTGGTCTCTTCCTGGCTACATTGTACCCGGGTTCTCTCTTCCACCATTAAACATGGCCGCCACCTTATGACTGAAAAATTGTTGAGTGTGGTGTAAAACACCATTCACACAAACAGACTTTTATATTTATTTTATGAGTGAGTATGCGGAAACAGTGTCATTGGTAAATTATGGTCACAATTGGGATATAATGCAATGTAACTACTTTTCATTAATTTTACTTACTGTATACAGTGGAACCTTGCAATTATGACCACCTAATTGACTGACACAAACAGGTCTGATTAGTGCACTTGTTAAATATTTATCAAGAGACTGGGGCTGCTTACCATTCACAAGGACCTGGCCGGTACTAATCACATTTTGCCAGTGGTACAGACGACGAACATAAACGTGACTGACAAGTTGCAAAATATTTTCATCATGAATAAAATATTCATTTTTTATCCTAAAAATTTGTTACTTTTTGTTTCTGATCAATTTTAGAGTCAACATTTGAAAACGTTTCTTGAGAAAATCAAAGTCATAAATTCAGTTTTTGGCAGTGTCTGTAAAGTTAATACTTTTGAATCATGGGAAGGAACCCAACTCAGAGCAGCTGCCATTGTGCCAATAGTCAGACACATAACCATTGGTGGATAGGCCTATTCCACTGAATGGTAAGCAGCCTGGAAACATATGGTCTGAATTGTAGGGTGGTCTCCTAGGCAAGGTTCCAGAGTAGGCCTACTTGAAAATATTCTACCTTTTTCAACAGAAAACATATTCACCCCATCTTAAATTTGCCTTAAATCAAAGTTGTCCCATAGATGATATGTATTGCCATGATTCAATTATTTAGCTTAAAAAATTAGCTTTCATTTTAAATTTGCCCTTCCATCTAAAGGCGAAAATAACATGGAATGAAAATTACCAGGTATACAGTATTTCTGAGATGTTGGACAAATTGACATAACAACAAGGATGTAGATACACTGTAACACCTGATGTGTTTATAAAATATAGAGGATTTTCAAAAACATTATAAAAACACACGACACAATCATGTTGATTTGCATTGGAAGATATACTTTTGTGTATAAGGCCTACCTGATATTTTCATACAACATGAAAGATTTCTTAAAAATTATTTGTAATATCGTTCAGTGTTAAATGGGGTATAGGAGATATGCCTTTGTGTATTACCTGACATTTTCCTTTCTGTATCACCTAACTTCTCCCTCAGTTCACTTTGTAACTTCCTCTCTGATTCTAATTTATTTATTGTCTGATTTAGTTCAATTTTAACTTTACCAACTTCTGACAAGGTTATACTATTCTTCTCTGCTAATGCCTATATAAAAAAAAATCAACAGATCTTAATGAAATAGTTCATGCAACAGATTATTATGCTGCAACACATTTAATGAATTAATGCTTGTCAGAGTGCATTTATTGTCAATATGGATGCAATTGGATGACAGGTAAATAGATTGAATATTTATCTCTCACCCAAACAGCATCCATATTGACAATAAATGCACTCTGACAAACATTTATTTGTTGCATTTACATATCATAGTTTTTAAATTGAAAAACAAAATAATAAGAATCAAACATCCTGCCACATGATCAGTCTCATCTTGATGGAACAGCCAAGTCCCAGGTATAACAGTAAAGTATAGAGTGATTTATCTTGGTGTGACGTTATGTTATGAGGATATGTCATTGTGTGACATCATATGAGGAACTTCATCTATAGCTGATATAAACACCATAAAGATTATAACTGATTCTATAGGAGACTGCTGCAGGAAATGTAAATATACCTGTTTAACTACACCCTTGTTTCTACAACAAGAAATATATGCCTTTTGTACAAACTCTTCTTATTAAAAGTAAACATGTAAATTAACAGGAATCAGTTACTAGATGTGACCAACAGCTTGATGATAACAAGGCACAGCCCTATTTGTTGGTCAGTATGTATTTTGTCAACAAATGAAACTGCATTTGGAAATCCATATGGCGTATCTATTGTTCCATTCAAAGCATTTTTTAAATTTTTGATATATTTCCATTTAATTATCACATATTTGTTAACTTTTTAACAGAAAATTGTGGTTGTATTACTTTTAATAAGAGAAAATTAAATTGCAAGTGATATAGTAAATGAAACACATTATTTGCTAGATTCAATTCTCAAAAATAAATGCTGCAGAATCAGAAAATTTTGTGGGTTAAAATTTCGATGTTTAAAAAGTAGAACAATTTTGTTGACATTACATTTCATTGAAATAAAAATTTTGTAAAGAAAACTATTAGTATTACTAAATGTGATTTATATAAAAAAATTTCATGGTTTTAATTTCATTGATAAATGAAACAATGAAATAAAAAAAATTAAAACCATAACAGAGAGTTTGCTTTTAACAGCCATACTACCTCATTCATTTCCTCCACTCTTTTCTTCATATTTTCTAGTTCAAGAACATGTGTTGATATTTTGGACTGTAACTGACTAATTGTTGAAGATTGCTGGTTACATCGACTCTGAAGATCATCTTTTAAAGTACTTGCAACTTTCAGATTTTCTTCTAGTTGTTTGTGACGACTGACCTGTAATAAATATTTAATTGACATATCAATCATCGTAATTTCAGTTCTTTTTTAACCAACAGATGTGACATAGTTCTGCTTTCATAAACATGATAAAGGTTCTTTGTCTTTAAAGCAATTCAAAAATTCATAGTATCAAGTTCAAATTAGAAAGTTCAAATAATTTTTACCCAGCTATTAAAAAATTCTTTAAAATCATGAAATAAATTTGAATCTGCCACTTTAATTATGGTCATATATATCCTCTCAAGTGAATGTGTGTGTCTACAGGTACGTACTTTGTCATTAAATTTCGCGTACCTCTTCATCCTGTAAAATAGGATACTTTAACTCATCAACTCCTAAAAAGCAATGGACTCTTCTGTAAATTAATTACTTAGACCAATCCAAATGTGTCTTTAGGGATGAATGAGTTAAAGCCATGACATTCATTTCCATCTCACAATTTGTGCGTTAGGATCACTTATCTGCTCTTGTGTTTGTGTGTGTACTTTTGTCTTCATGTTGACTTACCTCCTCAGCCTGTATTCTCTGCTTGGCTATGGTAAGTTGTTCCTCATGTTTCATTTTGTCTGTCATACTACTGTTTTTCAAATGACTAATCTCTTCCTCAAGTTCAAGCCGAGTCATTTCCAAACGCTGTATTCTTTCACGTAAGGATGACTCTGTTTCCTCACAATCTTGTCTCACTCTTGCTACCTAATAGTTTGATACAGAAATTACATGTTAAGTGTTAGACAATATTTTCTCCCACACTTGCCTGTAAAAGACAATGATTACCCATGAAAAGATAACCCTGTCTTTCCCTATGATGTCACAGTACAATTTGTGAGTTCCTGTGTCTTCTAGAATACAATGCACAGTCATGTCAGACTTTATTTGCTTATATCTACATAAAAGTGTATTTAAAATAAACATGGGAGAAAAATAATCAAACATGAGTGTGTTGAGTAAGAACGGAAATCTCAACCCTCCTAGTAAGAATATGAAAGTCCAATCCTCAGGAGACCCTAGATTGAACAAACAGATTCTTACCACTTGGGTGGAGATTTCCTTATCAACACTACACATCCATGTAAGATTCTATTATCCTTTCAGTAATATACTCTAAGATTTCAAAATAATAGATTATCACAGGTAAAGTTAATGATGGCAGCTGAAGAAAAATCCCAAATGTAATGATGAAGAATCTTGTAGATTTTGTAAGAAAAATGTAAATTTCTGAATTTCCATTTTTTCATACAAGAAAATGTAGATGAACATACAAGTAACTACTACATATAACCATGCAGAGGATCCATCCATGAATCAATATCTTAAGCTGATTATAAACCACACAAAAAGCAGTTGATCACATACCTCCTTATGACGGATTTGTTCAGCATCTTTCAGTTCATCTCTGTGTCTGTTTTTCTCCTGTTGTATACGATCTTCAATAAAAAGAAACATAATCACTACAAATCTATCATAGGATATTTAACAAGCACATGATAAAAATTGTACCAGCATACTCAATATTTAAATTCCTTGGTAATTAATTTTAGTTTGATATTAAAGTTATTCCATACTTAGTACATCATAGGATGGATTTCAAATCTGCCATTGTGAAAGTAATAGTTTAGTGAGAAATTTGGCATTCTGTACCCCAACTGTAACACTTACTCAAATATTCACTGTCTAATAATGACCATTTACCAACTAGGCAACAATTCAAATATCAGACCCAGTGTATCATCTTTGAAGTTCATATCAAATACTTCAATTTCATAGCACAATAATTTTCTATATTAATTTGATATAGTATCATTGAAGGTTTTTAGTTTGTCAGGGTCCTAATTTTGACGGTGCTCCATCTATTGCTTATATTTCATGTAATCTTGTGATATCATGAATTTAAAGATAAACAAGTTTAAATCTAAACATTTGCTCCCTTATGATATGTATTTCAGAATACACATTAAGGTGTGTAATTATATTTTTTCTACATTCTCCAAAATGTATATTCAGTTATTCTCTATTTGGTATAAATTCAATGACACAGTAAGTGGACCAAATCACTCAAAATTTTGTTGTCTGCCCAGCATGGACAGTAGGGGTGTCCTTGGGCGGAAACAATTTGGTGAATCTATGGAAGCGTTCTTATCGGATCTTGCCATATCACTGAGAACACCATGATGAACAAAACAATGACGTCAAACACCAGAATGATCAATAATTACAATATTGTTGGTTCGTCATGTTTGTTCTCACTCCTGCTAAAAAGATTCCTACAGAGAACAGTGGTCCAAATGGATGTTCTCTTGCCTTCATAATACACCAAAAGAAAAGTTCTCTTACAGCTGACAAATTCATTAACTACATAATTCTGATGCTTCAATTATCTTACCATCAAACTGGGATCCTTTAAGTTTAATCTCAGCTTGAATGTGAGTGATTTGTTCTTTGAGTTCAAAGATCTGTTCTTGTTGCATGCGACATTTTCTATCGTAATCCTCAACTTTTGTTTCCAGCTGTAGATTTTTATCTTGTGCTTCCGATAACTCTTTATACAATTTACCCTCGATCTTTGACCTTTCCTGTAAAATAAAAATGCATTTATTTTATTTGTTATTTTTAATTGTTACTGTGAAAAATAACATTCCATCCAAAATTAATGTAAAATGGTATTTTTACTCAGCCAATCAAAATACTTTGTAAATTTGGGGACTACTTTTTCTTGTTTTAATTTTTTTTTTTATGAAAACTAATAAATTAAATATTTGCTAATTTTTTATGAATATAATGATTATTTAATTTTGTGAGACAGAAGAAAACATATCTAATACTCATGCTATGCACTCATGTTATATATCATCCTTCTGCCTTTAGTGATGACATAAAAAAGTTATTCATAAAAAATTGGCAAATATCCTCTAGATACTCACCTCATGATCTTTGCGTATTTCCTCTTGGTGCTGACTTACTTTACCGGTAAGTTCTTGCTTCAACCGCGTAATAAGCATACTACCATCGTTGACTTTCTGTTCTGTAAGAGCTAATTCCGACTCCGTCATTGCTAGTCTGCAAAGTTTACATAACATATAGTTATGATCTTTACCAATCGGTAGAGTCAGTGTATACCCAGTCATAGCACATAAAAGTTTACACAACATATAGTTATGATCTTTACCAACCGGTAGAGTCAGTGTATATACCCAGTCATAGCACATAAAAGTTTACACAACATATAGTTATGATCTTTACCAACCGGTAGAGTCAGTGTATATACCCAGTCATAACACATAAAAGTTTACATAACATATAGTTATGATCTTTACCAATCGGTAAAGTCAGTGTATACCCAGTCATAACACATAAAAGTTTACATAACATATAGTTATGATCTTTACCAATCGGTAAAGTCAGTGTATACCCAGTCATAACACATAAAAGTTTACACAACATATAGTTATTATCTTTACCAATCGGTAGAGTCAGTGTATACCCAGTCATAGCACATAAATCAAACATCTTATCCTGAAATACCTGTGCCATTTCTGGAAATCATCAAATACCATCATCCAATTTTTACACAAATACATCAAGTAAATTTGAAATTTAATATTTTTTCAAATTTTTAACAATTTAAACATATAATCTATATGATTCCAACAAAATTAAAAAATGAATAAAAAACTATTTCTCAAGGGACAGATTATCAATATGGTTGACACACATTCTTATTCAGTAGTTACTTAAACTCATCAGCCCCTGAAAAACAATGGACCCTGCTGTTAATCAATGACTTAGACCAGTCCAAATGTGTCTCTAGGGGTGAATAAGTTAAAGAATGACAAATATGTCATCATAGGAAGCTAAAACTGTACATTTGACAATATCAAAGCCTACTAAAGGTAAATTTTATTTGGTTATGAGAGAAAATGATTTATCAAGGTACTACAATATCAGACAATGAAGTTTCTTGCATAAGAAATATCAAGTAGATTTATTTTCTATAGCACTAAAAGCCTGATTTGTTCATCTAGTATGACAAATAAATATTTATTGGTAGTATAATACATAAAACTACAAAACTGGTATTTGCCATCTATGGGCAGTAACTCCTAAAGCAAATCAGGGGACATTATCCATCCAAAATCTTGTTGATGTCTGTCTTGCTGTTCTGATTTTAAAAGATTCTCTCGTCAGAACATTGATTGTACATAAATATTAATTAGGAAATTTCACTGAAATTATAAGTAGACATCTTACTTGGCAGCTAGGGAATTAAATGATGATTTTCTTTCCTCGAGGGCTTCCTGTAGCTGAGAAATCTTAGAGGTTGTTGACCTGTGTAATAAAAATTTAGATTTTCCCAATATGTTTAACAAACACTTAAAATCTTTATAAATCATTAATCAATAGAATCTATGATTAAATTGCTGCTGTTTACAAATACAATTTATTTCTGCCTTTACCTTTTTGATCTTCTCATTAAATCTTCTTGTTTGTCGATAGTGTCCATCAAATCATTTACCTTTCAAAAACAAAAACAGTACGTTGTGAAACTATGTGAATAATTCTAAATAAATATCAGTCATATTAAAGAAAGATTTCAAGCAAACATGCCTCATGTATAATCTGTAGTGTGGTGTATGTATTGTCACATTTATCATCTGATCACAGATGTTTGAAACATGAGAAGTGGTCACGTCTTTGTGCAATATACAAATTGTAGTAGATTGAGAACAAATAATACCCTATAGAATCTGAGTTTAACAATTGCATTATTAATACAAAAACAACACAACAACCATTTATGTAGAACTGTATGATTACTGAATATTTGACATTTTTCAGTAGTTTTCGGATGACTTACAACTTACTAGGGTGGTGATTCCTGTACTGACTAAGAATAACATCAACAATACAGAACACCATATGATACAGTTACAAATTGTCTACCAGACAAAATTAAGTTTATCTGTACAGTAGACATAATTCAGTTTACCTGTAGACCTGACATAATTTAGTTTACCTGTAGACCTGACATAATTTAGTTTATCGGTAGACAAGACATAAATTAGCTTACCTGTAGACCAGACATAATTTAGCTTACCTGTAGATTTTTGTCAAATTCCAATTGTTTAACATGTTTAGATAGCACCATCATTTTCTGTTTGTGATCATCCTTTACAAGGGCTCTGTCCTCATTCTGACTTATGGCAGTGTCTGCAGCAAAGATAAAAACAATTATATAATGTTAGCAGTATCTAAATTTTCTTCCAATAATCTATTTAAAAGTAAAAAAAAAAGAATATGTTATTTAATGAAATGTACATGTAAGTGAACAATAGAATTTGTCAACAAACAAGAGGACCCATGGGCCTTATCGCCTACCTGAGTAAAAGATGATTACAGTGAGAATAGACTGATCATTGGTTCATGATTTTAAAGATATACAAACTACACTGTATTGATTTTCTAAGACCAAGTAAATAGTCTCTATTTAGATAAATTGGCCCCACTTAAGACCCTGGTCTCGTGCTCCCTTAATAATAAACTTCTCAATTTAAGTAGAGGGTTTTATGATCTTTCTTAAACTATATTCAATTTTGATTTATGATGTATATAAGAAGCCAAAAAGATTTTCTAAGATAACGTACATTATCACTATATGGCCATATTGGTCCCACCTCAGACCCTGAACTGCTGCTCCCCGGGTAATAAATTTCACTATTTAGGTAGATTTTCCTGTCAATTCATAGATGTAGAGAAGAAGATTTTCTAAGACAAAGTACATAATTAGTATATAGCCATATTGGCAACACCCAAACGACCCACAGGGTACTAGGATTATGAAATTCAAAATTTTTTTTACCTAAAATAATAAAGTTTCTTACCAAATTTAATGATGATTGGCCTAGTAGTTTTCTAGAAGAACTTAAAAGTGTTCAAATGTTTACGGACGACGTATAACAACAAACGAAGACCCATAAGCATAAGGCCCTCTGAGTGATGAATAAGTTACAAGAAGAATTTGATATATAACAAGACGACCAAGTGGGCCAAATTCGCTCACCTGAGAACCATCTACAAATGTGGAAAGAAGACCAATAAAAAATATGTAGGCTGATCTGGCCAAAAAACTAAAAACCCAAAAAACAAACATGGTAGAAGACCATGAATACTTGTTTCCTGTAAAGTTTCATCAAAATCCCTTCAGTGGTTTCCATGAACAAGCTGACCATGTGTAAAAATTACCCCCTCCCCACCTTTTTTTTCAGTGGCAAAGTTCTTGCACAAAAATATTTTGTCATCTAATTACAAATAAAACACATAAAATAAATGCATCAAAGTGAATGCAAGAGGAGAAAATTGAGTCCAAAAACACATAAAAAAGTAATAATCCGATTTCTATAAAAAAATACAAACGTGAATCATTCATCCATGTAGATCACTCAGAAACAATCCGTTTTTCAATCCATGCAGTGGTTCTAAAGAGGGGTACCTTCCGGGACATATTTTGCCCCACCCCTGGGACGATCTGGTTAACTACAAACTTGGTAGAGGAGCACCTGCTTCTCGTTAAGTTTTATCAAATCCCTTCAGTGGTTTTAGAGAAGAAGTTGGAAATATGAAAATTTTACAGAAGGATAGATGGACGGGGAGTAATCACAACAGCTCACATGAGCCTTCAGCTCAGGTGAATTAAAAACTGACCATTAAACTTTAAAGCCTCATGGCCACCCATTTATGCTCAATTAGGGTGTCTATTTTGTTTTTATGATAATGTAACATACATTATGCTTATACAATAAAATATTCCCATAATTTAGACCTCTACATTGCTTTGTTTTTGAGTAAAACAAGTTTGAAAATGTCAGTGAGGTCCCCACTAAAGGTATTTATTACTTTCACATTTGTATAAAACAAAGCAACATACAGAGAAATAATTTATGGGAACATTTCATTTTCATACAAGCATGAAATATAGTACATAATCAACGCCATGAGTGGATCAGTAAATCTCAATCAGTGACACACATTTGTACACACACAAAAAACCAGCACACATACACACACATATACACTTAACTATAAAACTTCAACTATATTGTCAGGTATAATATTCTAGCTCAATGATCATTTAGAAATACATACCAATAGCTTTCATTAGATCACCCGGGATATTATTTCCAGCCAGTTCTAGACGACACAGAGTTTTATTTACTTGTAACATCTCTATTATGGCACGACTTCCGAGAAGTCCTAGATTGTTCCAACGTAAATCTAAAATCACAAAATTTAGACATGTTATGTTAGTTACTTATGTATCCATCAGTTGATAAAAGTACTAAAAGATTCTAGTTCATTATTTCATGTTTTGTAAACAAAGAACTTGTATCACATAATTAGAATTCTTGGATCATTAGATCATAGAAGGAATAAAATAATAAAAATACATAAATGTTGTTAAGTATAATTATAATTAATCCTTAGATTAGAGGGCAAATTTAAAATGAAAGAGAAATTATCAAGCTAAATAATTTAAGCACAGAAATATATGTGATTCATGAGACCATGGTATTCAGAGGCGAATTTTAGACAGGGTGAATATGTTTTCTATCGTAAAACGACAAATAAAACCAGGGGCGAAAATTTCCAGGTATACAGTAATTCATTTTACCAGTTAATTTATATATGATAACTGTTTTCTTATTACGAGTGACAGAGTCTTACCAAGAGCTCTAAGGGCCGAGTTCCTCTTCAATGCTGCAGCAAGTTCTACGGCACTATCATGGTTTATCTGATTATTTCTGAGATCAAGAGCTTGAAGTGCGTCATTAGAACCCAGACCTTCACAAAACATAGCAAAAGAATCATCCAGCATCCCTGCTGCATTCCACTCCATACAGATACTACAAAATTTAAACACATTATTAAATCTGCCACATTCTAATCTATATCAAAACATAAATTGAAAAAGTCAAATTAAAAGTCTGTTGGCCTCCACTTTTGTATACAAGTGTATTATTACCTCAACAAATGATGGTTGTTTTGTATCATTTTGTTCTAACTTTTGTATAAAGTCAAAAAATGATGGTTGTTTTGTATCATTTTGTTCTGATAACCTTCACTTTTGTATACAAGTTATTACTACCTCAACAAATGATGGTTGTTTTGTATCATTTTGTTCTGATGGCCTTCACTTTTGTATACAAGTTATTACTACCTCAAAAAATGATGGTTGTTTTGTATCATTTTGTTCTGATAACCTTCACTTTTGTATACAAGTGTATTATTACCTCAACAAATGATGGTTGTTTTGTATCATTTTGGCCTTCACTTTTGTTGTTATTATACCTCAAAAAATGATGGCTGTTTTGTATCATTTTGTTCTGATACCTTCACTTTTGTATCAAGTTATTACTACCTCACAAATGATGGTTTGTTTTGTATCATTTTGTTCTGATGGCCTTCACTTTTGTATACAAGTTATTACTACCTCAACAAATGATGGCTGTTTTGTATCATTTTGTTCTGATAACCTTCACTTTTGTATACAAGTGTATAATTACCTCAACAAATGATGGTTGTTCTGTATCATTTGTTCTTCACTTTTGTATACAAGTTATTACTACCTCAACAAATGATGGCTGTTTTGTATCATTTTGTTCAACCTTCACTTTTGTATACAAGTGATCCACGTTTTGTATCATTTTGTTCTGATAACCTTCACTTTTGTATACTGTATAATACCTCAACAATGATGGTTGTTTTTGTATCAATGGCCTTCACTTTTGTATACAAGTGTATAATTACTTCACAAATGATGGCTGTTTTGTATCATTTTGTTCTGATAACCTTCACTTTTGTATACAAGTGTATAATTACTTCACAAATGATGGCTGTTTTGTATCATTTTGTTCTGATGGCCTTCACTTTTGTATACAAGTGTATTATTACCTCAACAAATGATGTTTGTTTTATATAATTATATTCTGATTGCCTTCACTTTTGTATACAAGTGTATAATTACCTCAACAAATGATGGCTGTTTTGTATCATTTTGTTCTGATAACCTTCACTTTTGTATACAAGTGTATAAACAAATGAGTTTTGTATCATTTTGTGATGGCCTTCACTTTTGTATACAAGGTATAATTACTTCACAAATGATGAGATTTTGTTCTGATAACCTTCACTTTTGTATACAAGTGTATAATTACTTCACAAATGATGGCTGTTTTGTATCATTTTGTTCTGATGGCCTTCACTTTTGTATACAAGTGTATTATTACCTCAACAAATGATGTTTGTTTTATATAATTATATTCTGATTGCCTTCACTTTTGTATACAAGTGTATAATTACCTCAACAAATGATGGTTGTTCTGATGTCACAAACGGATATTATTTCCCTGAAATAGAAAAATAAAACTTTGATCTTTTAACTCATCAACCCCTGAAATACAATTGACTCTTCTGTAAATCAATGACTTAAACCAGTCCAAATGTGTCTTTAGGCTTGAATGAGTTAAGTAACTTCAGGATATCTATGATGAGATTTGTCCAGTTATGTATACTTATTTTATAGTCAACATGACATGTATTTCTAATCATTACTTTTATGTTTTACTGTGATGTCACAAACAAAATCATTGTTCAAATCACTGTATATTATCATACACACCTTTAGATCCAGCTTTCTGCAGTAAACATTCAGTGAAAATCCTTGTGCTAACCCTTTCATTGCTTCAAAAAAAGAGAAAAAATTTCTGAAAATAAAATCTACCTCAAACCTAGGAGAAATTCTTTGTGATTGCTTGTTTGTTTGTTTGTTTGTTTATTGTTGTTTAACGTCCCACTCGAGAATATTTCACTCATATGGAGACGTCACCAAATGAAGGGTTGTGGTGCTCAGCACTTACGGTGAGCATAGGGTTCTTTAACGTGCCAACACCTACGACACGGGACCTCCAGCTTTTACTGTCTCATGAAACCAACCTGTCGCCGGCGGGACTCGAATCACGATATCCAAAGTCGAGTGCGCTACCGACTGAGCCAGGCCGGCTCTCTTTGTGATTGCATTTGTATGCATCTGACTATGTGTGTGTTTGTATATGTCCGAGTTTGTGTGTCTATATATGTGTTTGAATGTGTATATGTGTATAAGTGTGTTTGTATGTGTCTAACCATGTCAGATACCATGTGTATATATGCGTGCGTGCATGTGTGTGTGCATGTGTTCTACCACACTATATCATGAGTATTCATTAAATATATGATCTATAGAACTATATGTATACAATTACTTACCATCCTCACTTAACATGCAGTCGGCAAATTTTATCTCTGTAAATGTTCTGTCTGTGGCTATCACTTTCCCAAGAACGTGACAGGTCTTAGCCGACAAACTATTTGTAGACAAGTTCAAAACAGCCTTCCCATGTCTAGCTGAGGATTCATAACTGAAAACATATATATATTATACATGTATTCTTACCAAAATAAAATAATTATTTTACACAGAAACAAAAATGTACATCTATGTATATACAAATATTGTTGAGAAAGAAAATTAACGGTCATTAAGCATATTTCACTACTCTAACAAAATATTTACACCGATTTATACATTTGGTAATAGAAAGAGATATATCTTACATGTGAATTATAAATTTGAATACTTTTTTCTTCTTTCCCAGTTACCTCCCTTGCCACAAAAGCACTTTTGAAGACAATTTAAAAGCTGCAATTCCTACAGAATTTCGAGATATTATAAATCTTCATTAGAATAATAATATACTGACACTAATGAATAATTCAATTTGCTACTTAAATTTATGTTTGCTATCAGTACTTCAAATCTGCTACCAGGTTTTGACAAGTACAGTTGTAGCTTCAATTAAATGTCTGCACTGCACATGTGTAAATTAAACGAGTTTGATATCATTGATGACATTTGCAAGTCATATATCAAATCTATAAATAGAATACACAATGGTCATTTTACAATATCATGTAGCAGGAAATCCCTATATCTCAACCTTGATCCTTACTGCTACTTAAGGTAAAAAGATTTACTTCCGACATTTGTATCTAGTAACCAACGTTTACCACTGGTTAAATAATGATCCCTGTCATGCAAACAAAACATATTTAATTGTAAGTAATGGTTGTGATACTTACCTCTTCAGAATATCTACAACACAGTCTTGTGGTTCAATGTTGTTCTCTTTACAGAGTCGTATGTACGTATGACGAAACTCAGTCATTTTCAGCACCCTGTTTTCTGTATTTTAATCCAAAATCATACCCTCATTCAATTTCTTGTTCTGTGAAAAAAGATAAATCCCATATGTTATTTACAAGTCAGAGTAAGTACTGTACATGTGTAAGAAAACTTCAACATGAAAATCCAATAGATCACATATACATGTACAATATACATATATATAGTGAAACCTATACATTCATGTATATAGGAGCCATCCAAGGGACCAGAAAATATTTACCTTTATGTGCAGGTGACCCTTATACACAGGTTCAATTTAGTTGAAATATGCAGTCAAGGGACTTGAAAAACTGGCCTTTATAAACAGGTTATACTTATATAGAGGTGACCGCTATAACAGGTTTTACTATATATATATGTGTGTGTGTGTGTGTGTGTGTGTGTTATTTACAAGTCTGAGTAAGTACTGTAACTGTAAGAAAACTTAACATGATTGAAAATCCAATAGATCGCATATATACATGTACAATATATCTCCTAGTACAGCCAGTTGGTCTCATTTCAAAGTTTGCAAAGATTAAAGAAAAATTACCAACAGATGATAAGAAATCCAGAATTTGGTCATATATTTAACACTCAAACTGGAACATCCTGCTTACTAAGAAATGTTAGACATGTAACCCACAGCTGCATATCATTAAGCAATATATAGTGGTACAATTTATTTACATGTACATGTACAAAAGACAGTGTGGAAAATGATATTTTGTTTTTGCAGTCTTAAAAAGTTCATAAAACATTCTCTAAATTAGTTACATGTATTTGCAAAACTCTCCCAAAAAAGCATTGTTTTCTCTAACATTAGGTAAAACACAAGAAATGACTGCATCAAAGTGAATCAAGGGGGAGGAAATCACACACAAAAAAAGAATGAAAATGGCAAAGTCTGAAAAAACATCAAAAATTAATTTTCTGATTTCTATGAAAAACGCAAACTTGGTTCATTATACATCTATATAGTCACTCAAAAGCAATAAGTTTTTCAATTCATGCAGCAGTTCTGGAGTTTTTGCACTAACCTGGATCCATCCCTATGTTGATCTGGGCGAAAGATACAAAACTGGTAGGCACAGGCAAAAAAAAATGTAGCAAAACTGTGTTATATTGCGTCTTTGAGGCCCCCTTACGTACCTACATGTAGGCTACATATATAAACATTGGTAAGGTAGGGGGGCAATATATAAAACAATTTTGCTACATGTGTCTGTGGTCTCAAGATTTTAAGGTGAGATGAAAAGACAGATGATAATCTAACATGTTCATTCAAATTGTTGACATATTCAAATGTATAACGGATCACAATAGGTCACCACAGGTGACCTTAATCAAATGTAGAGGTGCAGAGTATATCAACCCTGATAGGTCAGTTGGTAAAAGCATCCTGCTAGTGTCTGGAAAGTCCTGGATTTGATTCCTGGTCTGGCCACACATTTTTCCTTGTCTGCTACATTTGGCACCCAACTAAATAACCCAGAGTTGTTTGGTGTTAAGAAACTCATAGATTTCTGGGATCAGTAATCTTGTTGAGGAGGAAGAGTGGGGTAGGGGTACGGTATCAGCCCAGATCGGCACGTTGATTTACCCCATACTACCTCATAATACCACATACTACTATAATATATGTAATTTTTACACAAATTACCAAATTATTTTCGATAAAGAACATGATTTAGCAATAAATTAGAGTCAGATAAATAAATCTAGTAGTGAAACTGTAACGGGAATTGTTTGTGTTTTATCTATACACCACCACACACTTCCCCCTTAGGGGTAACACATACCACCCCATAACAGCACAAACATGTACTACACAGTATTAACACATGCTACTACAATGTACTTACTATGTCATTTTGACATAAATTATCAAATTTATTTATGAAAAAATGGATTTTTTTAGCAATAAATCTGAGTCGAGTACTAGTCAAACTATAATCCGGAAATGGCTAGGCATGAACAGTTGTGTACATGTGTACGTGAGAGAATAAATTATATATTTTAAGATATTGTCACTGTGGAATATGTAAATAGAATATAGTGCAATAAGTTTATGAACAAAGGTAATTTTCCCATTGCATTTCCCATCCAATTCCCATTGTAAAATTATCTTGTTAGAAATTATTGTTCTGGTTATGTTTTCCGCTAATTTCTTTTAATTTCATGCTCTTAGATCTTAAGCAATAGTTTCATCTCAAATGTCACTTAGTGCTTAAAATACTGTACATAAGAAAGGAATGATGCTTGTTCATAAACTTATGGCATGATGCTGTATATACCAGTAATAATGCATTTCTCATTGATACATATCTTCAGCTACCAAATACTACCGCATAATAATATATAAATTCTACATAAACATTATCATCAAGATAAAAATGTGAGGTTATTTAAATACTAAAACTGAGACAGATAGATCTATTATGAATATATTTATATATAAAAATGTATTATACATGCACGGGTAGTATATGGTAGTTGTCATGTACTTTTCGTCTGTATATAAGCAGTGATATGTGATATTATGGGGTAGTATGTGGTAGTATGGGGTAGTATGTGGTAGTATGGGGTAAACTGACACGCTCGCCCAGATAGCTCAGTAGGTAAGGCCGTTCAGCTAGTGATTGGAAGGTCCCGGTCTGGTCAAACATTTTCCCCCACCTGCTACACAAACATATTTCGGAAGACTCAGTCAGATTCAGTTTTTAAAGGCATTCAAGAGTTTTTGAGGTGTATGTAGACCTACATAAGTTCAGGAGATGATGCATTTGTAGGAGTTGATCACAGTAAAATTTACATATAAATTCAAACCTCATGACACAAAATGTGACATAGAATAGTTCTATAGTTGGTGATTAGTGTTGATTTATTTGTCATATCTCAACTTAGATTTAAAGTGGAGTAATAAGGGTTGGGTATATCATGACAGTCTTATTTTTAACAACAATAGCAAATGTCAACATACATCTAGTAAAGCATATATATTTTTGAGAAAATATCACGGAAAAAAAACAACATAAATTCAAAGTACAGATATATAACAGTTATCCGCTGAGTTACTCTGACATCCGACAATAAACAAACGACATATATAAATCGGCGAATATCGAATGTGTTACAACATGTCCTCTTTGCTCATTAGAATTTTTGTCCAAGAAGAAATAGCTGTAAACTACTTTGTTTAAAGTACCTAATTGACTACAACACTTTCTGTTATTATAGCAATTCAATTCAAAAATACATATGCACCTAAAGTAAATATGAAACTACGAATACGAAAGACAGAGACTACCACCTGTGTTGCATTTGTTTTCAAAATATTTCCACCAAATCTGTTATAAATTGATAGTTTGATGCCGAACCCGATCCTCTTACCAACCCGTTCAGTTCAAATCCTCTACTGTCTTGAAATGCAGAGGACAGAAGATATATGACCAGTTCATGCTTAAGTTGATTACGCTTGACTGAAATGTTGGCATGATATTCACATTTTTGCAAAATACTTGGGTGTTACTGATTCAAACATCAGCTAATGATATGTATATAGCCATCGGGTACGGCAGTCTATATATACTGACCATGTATCGAATTACACATGAGAATGTAAACACGGTTAGTCAGAGATAGTCAGTGGGCTATATGTAGGCCTTCGTGTGTGTCAAAAGAGCTAAAAGACGCACAGAAATATGGCATCAGAAACAGCTAACGTTGCAAGAAAACTGAACGAAGCAAAAGAAACGCAACATCTTGGTAAATTTCATTTTGCTATCCATGGATTGGAAACTGCAGAAAAAGTTAATAGGAGAAAAAACAAAATTTATCATATAGAAGCTGATTGTTTTTCATGTAAATTACCGAATCTTTTTGACAATATGATAGGATGTGAAAACTGTGATAACTGGTTCCATAACACTTTGCTAATATAAACAGGACTATATGTGATAGCTTAAATTTTATTTGTGACTTTTGTAAGGATACATGTATAAAGTGATAAATAAATGATAATATAATATTAATAATAATAATAACAGTAAATAAATTAAATAAATAAATTAAGTAAAATTTATAAAAGAGTCGGACTCCGACTTCTTTTATAGTATGGTTTCAATGTTTACTTTTCAGATTTGCGTCCGTTCAAATCAGAACTCGGACATTGTCTCTTTTCGAACCGATTCTATAGCATCTCGTGTACTTTTACACAAAAATATGCTATTTGAATGTCATTTGATAATATTTTAATACCTACGGGATCAGTTTATCTTAAGTCAAAAAGCTTCAGATTAGTGTAAATTGTCTGAATCTCAACTCCGCCACGGAATCCGACTACTAATTTTAGTGTGCTGGCATCATACAAAATATAGAAAAATCTAAATCGAAACAAAATTTGAGTAAATTTTTACTGCAAATGATTAATGATATACTTAATTATCATTTAAAAGATTATTTAAATAGAATTAAAAATGGACGAGTTATTTCGAATCCGCCGCTAATCGAATCCGAAAACACTGTACATCAGGACTCGGACATTTGCATCCTTTCGATCCGACTCGGCAGTATTACTAACCGATTACAGTGATTTTAGTGTCATTGAATGGTATATTTAGAAGGATATTATCATAAACGATTGTGATATATACCTTACTTTAAGTTTAAGTGTAACAAATTAACATAAATCGATCCAATACCTCGACTCGGCCGTCGAATCCGACTACTAATTTTAGTGTGCCAACGTAAGACAATGTCATGTAAATCGAGTCCAAAAAATAATTTTGTACAATTTTTCTACTGTGAATGATGTAAAAATACCACAATAAAGATATACTGAAAATATTTTATTCTTTAAATGAGTATTGGGGAAGAAATCGACAATTATTTGTTCGAATCCGCCAAATCTCGCCAAATCTCGAATCCGACTCCGCCTCCGACTACTACTTTTAGTGACCACCATAAAATACATGTGAATAGTTTTATGCTCATATTTTGGGTTTAGAAACATCTCGACCCATTACAAACTCGGCCTAAAATCAATCTCGGTATATATTACTCTCGGCTTCACAATCTCGACCCATAAAAATCGACCTGTGTTATAGTCGGCGCTTATTTTACAGCGTCAGATTCTTTTATTGCCCGAGGGTTATTTTTGATATGTGTACTTTATAAATGTGATTATTTTAATTAGGGATAGGTATTACACCGAAATTGCATATCACTCTGTCAATACCGATAGGCCTAATGACATAGAACAACTCAGCAAGCCTACTGTACTTAGACCATGCACTTGTCGGTTATTTCACACACACACACACACACACACATATATATATATATATATATATATATATATATTTGTTCTTTTTGTTATGTTCTAATGCAATTCATCAAAATGGGATTCTAAAATTTTATTTTATTCAAACTTTATTCATACAGGTCCAGGAACACAAGAATTTACCTCTCATCATTTTGTTTGCTGATTTATATTAGTGACTCATTGCCTGAGGAATTGTTCCAGAAATAATAAAGTGTAGAACCAGAACCAGGCTGACTTGAATTTAAATTATGGAAATTTGATTTTATAAATGTAACAAAGATAATTATATAAAATGATTTCCATAAATAAGTATGTCATTATGTTATGTATATTTTAATATAATATAATATATCCAAAATTGCTACTGATTATATATTTTCTATTTTACAAAGGTATTGAACTAAAGTATTGTAATGATAATCTGCAAATAATCTCTGTGACCTCACTAAAAGTTAGATTATAAAAATGGGGATCAATCCAAATTAACTCATTACTCCACTTTTTCATTGATATTTCTATTTATCACAGTTTAGTTGTTTTTAGCTGGAAAGTATATTTTTATAATATTCATTAACATCTTGGATCCAATTTTTAATTCTGCCTTAAAGTTTCCAATTTGTTAAAGTTGTTGAATTTGATGACTGTGGTGCAGATTACATATTTTAAACAAAAAATAAAGATTTATATTTTAAATAATTTTGTTAGGTTCTTGCAATTGTAAGAAAATAAACAACGAAATAACATCATTATCCAAATTCAGTTTGTAAGCAGTTTGTCAAATATGTACAATTTCACACACATACATTCTTAATAACATTCTCACATTTGTAACCCCTCCCCCCCAAAAAAAATACACCATTATCACTTTTAAAGTTTTATCAAAGGTCCAACAATTTCATCATTGTTTAAAAGTGTACAACATCAGCATACAAACAAGTACAGTGACATCATTGAAAAGATATTGATCTTGAATGAGATCCAAGTAACATCGATAAATAAATATCCATTTATTTTCATTTTACATCTAATATACAACTAATAAAAGGATAAGTATATCCTACATGGTTTGTGCCATAATAAAACACCTGTGAATTGGCCTACATGTATTACTTTTTCTATGAGCCAACTTTGACAAGACTGAGATTGCGATGGGCCGAGTTTGTGATGGGCTGAGATGTCCAGATATGATAATTTGGTACCAATAAAACGGGGAAAAAAATCAAAATACATGTTGTAGCTTAAACAGTAAATACCTTCTTTGTTGTCACTGTAACTATATTTAAGCAGATACATATATGTCAGTCAGTCTCTGACTATGTGTACATCACGGCACCATATGTTTTTAAGCTATCTACCATAAATTAAAAGATATATGGTAAGATATATACCTAAGGTGGCAAAAGTAAATTCTTCATGTTCTTCCGAATTGGGACAGTACTCAAATGTTGATCATTACACCCCAGTGACAATCAAAATAAAAACCTCACACAGCAATTCAGGCCTACATGTATATATACATTGTACAATATAGACGTTTTCAAGATGAATGTGGTCCTGTAACTTTGGATGGCAAAATGACTTAGGAAACACTCTTTTAAGATGTCTATGTTTTTGCGGGAATTTGAATCACTGTGCAGTTACAGGACTGCAGTTATCGTGAAAAATTCTTATGAACTTAAAATGAAGTCCTTTCACTGGACTAAGAACTAGGCAGGTGGTAAGTTGCCCAGTTCCACTTTGAACTACTCCAAGGAACTAGCTGATGATATATCTAGTAGCAAGTTGTTCAATGAGTAGCGATCATTTACATGTGTATTAGAATTTGCTGCTGTCTGTCAGTTAGGAAGTCTTTGATCCATTATACTGTGTAGCCTTGCACTTCATAGAATCCAAGTTTGTACAGTAGTCTCTCTTGTGAATCTTTATCAAATGCTATGGAGAAGTCCAGTAGCACTATGTCCACTTGGATCCCCTCAGCAAGTTTGTGGGCAATACTGTCTATGATGATGGCCAATTGACTCTTGCATCATTGCTTAGTGTTAGATCTTAAGCTATGCTGGTTGTCACTGAGGATAGAATGCTGGTCAAAGTGATCCATTTGATTAAATAACTTTGTATGATGTGCTCCAGGAGTTTGCATTATATGGATGTCAAAGAGACTGGCCGATAGATTTGGTGTTTGTCCCCCTTCTTCAGGATAGAGTCTATAGAAGCTGATCTCTAGTGACAGGAGATGAAGTCCATATCAAGTGACATTTGGAACATTTGATCAGGATACTCATGAAATATTTTTGTCTGGATTCAGTCTGGTCCTGTAGCTTCATGGTAGTTGATATTCCTTGGTAATTTCAAAACATTTGCATTGCTGACACTAATATCTGGTATATCCTGGTATATCCTGGTAATGGTCTGGCCAGGACCTTTGCCAGACATCAGTGTCAGTGTTCCCCATTACGTAAATTCACTCTTTACGTTAATAATGAAAATTTCACGCAGATAAAACATTGGTTGTACGTATTTATCATGTATTGATTAGGAATGAAAAAGTGGATGCTAAATGATTTGAGAAAAAATCTCTAAATAATGTACTCTGTGTGTTTGTATAATGTACTATTAACATCATGTAGTGACAAAATAATGCTCTTTCAGTTGATGATAGCATTGTATTCAAGACAGTGTCAGAAACTGTGTATCAAAATTTATTTATACTTTTGAATCATTCCCTCATCTCAGCACTCTCCTGTGAAGTTGGAGTCTTCATCCCTGACACTAGCCTCAAAGCTGTATTCATTAGTCCATGACCTGATAAGAATCCAACGGCAGTCTCTGAAATTGGGAAGATTTTGGGAGATGTGCTGTGTAGTGTGATTGTAGGCCAGGGACACTCATATTTGAATGTACACATTGTTTGACAGTCATGACACAGTTTTATACTTAATGCCATAATGAATTTAATGAAGATTTGGTACATATGTTAGACTTCGTGTATCACTGATTGATGGTAGCAATGTATACATGGTCAGTAAATGCAAGCAATATAAAATTAAACAAACATGCAACTCTAAACTTAGGATTTAAAAGGTTTTTAAATTTTTTTGTATCATACCCCTTAATTTCATGTTATACCCCCATGAAATTTGAACTGGGGATATGGAATACCCCCTGATACAGGCACACATGGGGAACACTGCAGTGTTGTATCTTCCCTTGTGTACACTGAGTGAAAGATTACAACTTTCAGTTCATTGTCACTGTACAGGAATCCATCAGGTTTCCTTAGGTAGCAATACTCCTTTTAAGATCATCATTTGCTTTTCAGGTAGAACCAAAATCACTTAGTATTGGAGGTAATTTCCCCACAGATTGTGCCATCTATAAAGCCATCATGGGCCTTCTTGCCTTTTCGTCTAGTCCATGGAGTTGTTGGTATGCCAGGCTTTTAAAAAGGCCTTTTGACATCTTCTGAATCAATGATTTAAACTAGTCCAAATGTGTCTCTATGTGTGAATGAGTTAAAGTCAAGTTGTTATCAAAGGATTTGAGTATCTGCTGATGACCTTGGAGATGTTATCTTCAATATGATGGAATGATGGATCCTTTAATATCCTATCATATTGTGTTAGTTGGAGTTATCCTTCATCTTGGTTACACTGTCTGTAACAGCAGTTTTAACTATTCTATCCCATAGTAAGCTTTTACGGAGTGTTGTATACTGATGATAAACTGTCAGGGTAAGGTAAATCAAAATGGTATCATGGTCACCTCTTCCCAGTGCTGTAACAGCTTTGCATTTGGCAATGATGGATGAATGTGAAGTGTAGAGGAGGTGGAAAGTACTTCTAGTGTGGGTTGGAAATTGTATCATCTGTTCCAAAACTAGGTCATTTTCCATTTTGATGAAGGCCTTGTTTACCTGGTACTTGATAACCGCTCACTCTTCATGAAACCTATATGTAGCTGATGTCAGGTAAGTTGAAGTCTCTTTCCAACATGTTTTAGTCGCTGACAGCTGTGAGGTCATTTAAGCTTCTGTATAGTCTTCATCAGACTATACTGTTAGGTGGTTATTGGGCTGTTGGTATAAATGTAATGACTTTTCCAAAAAAAAAATCAATTGATTTTCTAATATAAGTGATTGAACTCACCATGGGACACTTGGCTGCTATAAGGACACTTCCATGTAGGCTGTTTTACTTGAAGACTTGCTATAGATGTAATGTAACAATAGCCAGTTATTTCATTTCGATCAGCTGGCTGTGTTTCTTTACATTATATATATTTAAACTGGAAGTTGTTAATTTCACAAAAGGTAATATGGGAAAATATGATTTTTTGTGATTGTGAGGTCGATTACTCTAAAGGTTGGTTTCATTATATTCCTGTTGATGTTAGATGATGATTAACATTAAGATGTCTTGTATTAGCAGTTATTTCTAGTATAAGATAGTAAATATTGCTGAGTGAAAAATGTTATCCTAACCACTACACATGCGACCCAAGCAAATATTTAAAACATATGAAACTACAAAATACAGTGACTTTCAACTGTGTTACATTTGTGAATATATATCTCTTTAAAATTTTGTAATAAAGATGAAATAAGGCTGAACCCAAACTTTTAGTCTTTTAATTCATTATTCACCTGACAACTTTAAAACATTTTGAAATGCATGCAGATTGAACAGATCGGGACAATTCTTAAAGATAATTTCAAAGATTAATGATAATTACAGTGACAATGACAACAATTTATGCTACAGGTCATTAATCATGGATTGTAAAATCATAAAACTTGAATTTTTGACTATAATTTTATTTCAGATTTATCTAACTGTGGTTTGACAAAAATACCTGATGCTGTTTACCTAATGCTGAAAAATACCACTTTGGAGTCTGGCAATCTTTCTGGAAATCTCTTGACAAAAGTCCCTCCAAAGTTTTTCACCAAACTTAAAAGCCTGAAAGGTATGTTGTCAATAATGCACATATATATGCATTTACAGAAAAGAACTTTGGTTATCTTTTGTTTCTGTGAGGTATGGCATATCAGTGTCTTGCCACTTATACAATTTTCAGAATTTTCAGTAAAAATGTGGGTTGTAAAAATGAGAATTGTGTATATGTTTGTAACACAATTAGTTGTAACAACAAACAATTTACATGACTCAGCAAGGGGGATAGTAAAAATTGTATTTTATTTATAAACTTTACAAATTTAATCATATTTAATCATATATTCTCGATGCTAAAATTTCAAACTGAACATAGGACAGAATTGGCGAATGATAATATAGGCCTATGCTCACTTATTTGTGCCAAACAAAATCAAAATATGGAATGTTATGAGTATTTCCCTGACTCAGTAGCATAGACAAAGGAAAAGAAGCTAGATTATAGATTGTAATAATGAATTGAAGAAATAGAGTATATCTAATGATCTATTAACATTGATTGGTGTCATGCTTTGTAGATGTGAATGTAGTTTGTGCAAAATCTCCCCATTAGCAGAGAGAACTCCCTCATTGAATAAAAAAGAATTGTAAGTGTTTCAATGTCTATTCACTGTGTGAAAGACAAGAAGATGTATTACCAAATTATCCAGGGCCTACTTACTTAAAGCTTAAGAATATTTGTAAGTCTGAGAATCTGAATTGCAGGAATTCAATCAAATCCTTAGATTTGAGTTATATATATGTACTAAAATTCATGCAAGATGACCCAAGTCACACTGCTAACAGAGGGAGAAAGAGTCGTCCTGTTTCAGTGACTTATGATAGATAGTGTAGCATATTTGCATTTGGTTAAACAAAAGTAAAGTTTACTGCTATCGATGGATGATCTTCATCTTTTTTTCAGTGGTAGTAAAATTTTGGTCACTTGCAATAAACCTTGGTATTTGGTTTACCAGTGGTAATTCTTAGTTTATTGTCACTTTTCTCCTTGTTGTTGTCTTGTTGTTGTCGTCCAATCTTGATATTGTGTTGATCAATACTGTAGTGACTGAAGGTTTTCAGTGTTGGCGTTGAATTTTGATTTTGTTTGTGTGTATCCTAAGTTTGTTTACGTGGAATCTGTATTTTGTTTTCTCAAAGTTTTATTCATACAACTTTTGTGCTTTTTGATCACACACATCTATCATCATAACATTTTTCTATTTATTGTTTTTCAGAATTAGATTTAAGTAACAACAAACTGACTACTTTGCCAACAGAAATAGATCAATTACAAGATTTACAAGTATTGAATTTATCATGTAATTGTCTAGAGCTTGTTCCAGAATCTATATATGACTGTGCTAATCACTTAAAAGAACTTAACCTAAAAGGAAATAGCATTTCAGGTTGGTTCATTAATGTTTGTATGTTATTTGGGTATGATCTGTAATATTTAGTTCCATAATATGTCAAACAAAATAGCATTATTGTTTTTAAAACTCCAAAGTGAATAATTCATCTTTAGTCTTAGATGTTTTTTGTGTAAAATGAGATTGTATTTACCTGCAATTGGTAAAAAAGGCAGGAAACATATAGTAATGTCAAGTCCAAGATTAAACATGGATGAACAAAATGATAAGTATAAAAACATCAAGTAAAGATTGCTTACAGCCTGGTGGTTTGAGATATAAAATTGACTGATGACCTTCTCGCCAAACTTGATATTTTGACTAAATTCGAGAGAGACTTCCATGGAACACAATGATGTTTATTTTTAGTAGCACAGGCACTTGTTTCTATCAGTGGAGCGTGATATTTTGACTAAACTCGAGAGATTTCCATGGAACACAATGATGTCTATCTTTAGTAGCACAGGCACTTGTTTCTATTAATGGAGGTCGAAAATTACGTATTGTCTTGTAGTCATCGTTGGTTCGAGTAAACCCTGAGTACATATATGTGGGTTTTATTAGTTTACTTGAAGAAGGTTGATCGTCTTTCCCATGTACAATGTAACAATGTACAATTTCTCAGTTATCATTAACTATCATAATAAATATTAGAAGCTGCCTTCATATACCTGAAAGAAAAATGTTGTAAAACATAAAAGTACCAAAATCAAAATATCCCGTGTAAAACACGTATCTTATCAATGTTTTGATTCAGTAATATATGATAGAATTTGTGATTGTTTTTACAATTCCGTGATGTATGTACCTTTCATAAGCTCTCAGAGAACTCCGTTTCCCATACGTGAATTATAGAGATGAAATTAATATTTATTCTATGTAGAATTACCTCTTAATCGTAGGCTTCATTTATTCTAGTTTCTACGTCAATCAAACTCTTTCATTGTATAATGTACTCTCTAAATACATTGCCGTGCAAGAGACAGTTTTCTTTACGCATATGAAATTGTATTACATTATCCTTCTTAACTTATTCCTGATATTTTGACGTTATATTTCACAGATCTCTAGTTTATTGCTTGCCATATTCATATACTCGCATTTGATATTCTGATTTTATATTTCAGATGTGGATGTGGACAGATTAAAAGATTCCACGACTTTGACAACTGTAAACTTTCAGGAGAATCCTATACTTGACGAATTTAAACTACAACTAAGTGCAAACTGCAATTTTACAGTGTTGTTAGATTGATTATATTTACTATTTTAATACTCGTAATTTATCTATTTGATATACATGGTTTGTTTATCTATACTTAATATCTCAATAAGCAAATTATTATAATACATGCTTGCAGGCGAGTTTGCAATAAACAATCTATTTCTTATGTAAACAATTTTGTCTTATTGTCTTTCACAATCTAAAATCTCACTCTCAGATACCAAAGTATAAATCTTCAGGATGTCCAAGATGCATATACAAATCTGGTGATATTAGATAAACACGGAACTATGGAAATCCAGACGTGGGATAAGGTGTCGTGAGGGAGTAAGCATCCCCTGTTGACCGGTCGTCACACCCGGCGTGAGTACACAGTAAGATTCAAATGAAATAGGTGAGGAAGAAATCCTTGTCACAATTGGTAAAGACGGCTCAACAACCGCTATTTTAAAACGGGTAACTCAACATTTTATTTAGTGAAATCTTGAATTATTTAAGGAATGAAGCATTTTGTACCTATACTTTACGATATAACACTTTATAAACGTTTATAAAAACCTACATTGCCAAAAAGTTATGTTATGCCATATAGTATAGGTACAAATTTGCTTTATTTCTTATAATTTGATATAACAATACAGTAGTTTACATTTACAAACGCTTATAAAAAGCTTACACTGCCCCAAGGATTCCATAAAAAGCTTACACTGCCCCAAGGATTCCAGTGGAAATATTTCGACCTTCAATTAGCATTAACTTATTCTGATAAGTAAACTATCACAAAAAAGTATAACTTTCTGTGGGAATAGGATTATATTTTCCTTCTATCTGTATCGTAATTTTCAGATTTACGTCCAGATTATGCGGCTCCTTTACATGATAAATACCACAAGAGGTCTGACCTATCCTAAATTAGTATTGCAAAATTAGATATTGTCCTTGTAATCATTTCTGTCTTGATAATAGTTCGTTAAATATTGTGAGATTTCTATTCCAGTCTCAAATATTGTGAGATTTCTATTCCAGTCATATATTTTTGTTGGAGGTCAATTTACATATTTGATATATATTTAGTTAAAATAATAATATAATGTACTGTTCTTTTTAAACTGATATTGAAAAAAGAAATGCTCTAAAAATACCTAAAAATACCACTTTTTAGGTCATCTGAGCTTTGTAATAATGTGCTAGGTCGATTCTAACCAGACCCGGTAACTAGGTTCCATTTCAGAAATTGTAAATGTTTTCGTCCTTTTCCCCTGGGGCCCAGATGACAGAAAAACATATTTTATATAACATTTAGTTTAAGAATTACTGAAATAAATATTTTATACGGCTGTTATGTTCTAGAATACAAATATTGCACGACCCTTAGTTATACCGTTAAGACGTTGGACAATTTTGGACCTGGCAAAATACTGGAAAAGCAGTAATTCGAAGATTGACAATATTTTGTATACACGCGCATTTGAAAGTTTTAGGGAATGATGCAAAAGTTTGGTTCGGGAGGTATCCAGTTCACCGAACAAAAATAATTGTCACTTCAGAAAAGCTAATATGACTGTTTTCTAAACAAAACGCAACCATTGGTATAGGATATACACTTGAAAATTTCACGAAATGATGCAAATGTTATGTTCACATGCACTGTGTCAGAGGCCATCAACACTTCTAAAGACCTGGAATGTCTATTTCTAAATAACCGTATTTTTTATATAAGTAAATGAACGTCTTGAAAAATCATTTATGAACTAAAACCGTAGTTCTGCTCAAATGATTTCACTTCAACAGACTGGAACAATTATAATTTTTCAGTCCAGTCTATTTGCATCGTTTGCTGTTAGGGGTAATTTTGAAGATATTATCCATGTACAATGTTATTACTCCGATGGCCGTTTAGGTCCTTGGGCCTTTTGTTCACCCATATTGTCATTATCTATCATAATTTCTGTGTGTTTTTAAAATGAATTGGTCGGTATACTGAATCATGAATATTTAACTGAGATATTTGATGAGCTGTGCAGATCTGTAACATTTATGGTTTACACAAGACAGTTTGAGATGTCCAAGTATATTCACATAAAGTTATCGTATACCATGTGTAGGAGGAGTTATCTCTCGTGTGCCCATTGTCTCTTTTACAATCTGTATGGGAATATGAAATAATACGTGAATATTGTCAGACATCATTTGTATAAAATAATTTTCCATATCGGTGGACACAGGTTTGTACGTAGACCTGTAAATCAACACATTGAATAATGAATAGTGGGCGTAGAATTTATTTTATGCATTTTTTTATCTCTTCAATATTTAAGTCATTAAACAGCCAGGTCGAAAAATACAATATTTTAACTTGTTAAGCTCTTGAACGATCAAAATCAGTTGAACTTAAAGCACCAGTTGTTATTTAACCGAAATTTGAAAAACGAGCTGAGCTTTATAAAAGTCATAAATATGTTATCTCATATAAGAGATTTAAAGTTTTGCAATATCAATTATCACAAAAAGTGACACTGAGACAAATCGTTTATATTTTATAATGACAAATGTGACTTTTACTTCTAATAAATTAAAAACGTTCAATGCGTTAGAAAACATTGTAGTAAAACATATTTGTTTTTCCCACTAATTATTGAAATGACCAAAATAAAGTTATTGCCAAATAATTCTTAGTATTTTTATTATATATGCTAAATATAGAAATTGGGGTTCTATAACGAATGTTAGTTGATTATCATGTTTATATAATAAAATTTGAAAATTAACTAACGAGAGTTAGTCTCTACCATAACTGAAAACATGGTAGTGTGGAACATTACATCATGTCTAGACGCGCTCGGGCCCTTGTGATCACCCCAAACCTGTATCACGCTTTAGGCCCAATTTTTCAGATTGCATTAGTAGCCTATGTCAAAGGTAGGACACTTACATTGCCAGAGACTCCAATAACGCACCTCTCTATTAAATTTACAACATCGCTTACTTTGACCACTGGTGTAATGTAAAAACGTGACCCCAACAGAAAATATACCCGGGCCTGACACCATAAAACTTCAGAATTTACTCAAGTCTGAGAATATTCTCAACTTGGCCTGCTCAGCCAATCAGATTTCCCGATTAGCCAAACTTGATTAAAGGTTTTAGACTTAAGTAATGATTAAGTTTTATGGTGGCAAGCCCCGGAGTCAGTATTCTACGTAGAAATCTTACTAGGACACAAATAGAAAACTGACCCATACCTGTAGAAAAAATACCCGGGTTCTGGGTCAATTTTTCTACAAATTTAGAGAAGTGCAGAACAAAGGTAACATGGACTCCATGACCTTGAATTTTTGTCACAATGATCCTGAGATAATTCCTAACAACTTTTACATATATCTTTGTATATAAAAAGTCTATCGGTTTGAAATACTAGTAAGTCAGTTAAAGTTTCCACTCAGATTTCAGTTTAGGTCGCAAACTTTACTTAACAATCAGGCATGCACAATATGAAATATGTCCGACCATAGGGTGATGTGATGAAGATATTCTAAAAACGTTTTGGTCCTTCTTGGGTACCCTTTGAGTCCATTAAATATTATACGGCTTGGCATGGGGGTACGTGTGTGTGTGTGTGTGTGTCAAAGAAAATACAAATCTTGAGATGTTGATTTCATTCATGATATTGATACAAAAACAAATTTAATATACAAGAACCAAAAGTAATTTAAATTGATCATTAACAAAGCATTGGGTTCAATATTTCATTGTTTCTAAATTTAACTTTTAGTATGATTTATGCCAGATTTTAAATGTAATTGAAAATGTATTTTTGATAGTATACCGCGTAGTTAAACCAGTCGTGAATCACCTAGATTGTCTGAGGAAAAACCCCGAAGTCTACAGTAATTGATGTATGAATTAGCAGAAAGGTCTCAGTGACACATAACTTAAAGGTATGGACGGTTTCTTGTAAACCTTTTAAGCTGTGTTTCTATTTATGGTGAAATTTTGATATCTATGATACGCTAAAAAGAGAAATGGAATTTAATAGGACTTTGGGACATTGTTGAAAATCTAATCATGAGATCAATAAAATCTTAAACCTAGAGCAATATATAATAAAAAGTATCTCAAAGAAAGAGCTTTATTTTACACGTTGAACAAAAACTTGATAAAAATGTTATTGTGTTAGACAACAAAAATAATAAGAGAAGGGGTTAGAGACACGCATCAAGAAACCATTTAATGGAATATAAATTGCACTTCTGCCGTCTGCATAATTGATTAAATAATACAGATTACTTTGGGTACTTTTGATTGACCTTGATAAATGATAATTCTATTGCCACACTTTTATATGTGTAATATATCATAATTTTCAAAATACATTATTTTAGGATTCATTGCAACCGAATTAATGAATAGTAATATATATATATATATGTAGGTCGGTTCTTACACCAACATTTTCTGTTCATTATCTCTTCAGCGGGTGAACATATTGAAATGAAATTTGGCATACAAATACATCATGAGAGTATCTAGATCATATTTGTATTTGGTTACCATCAAACAATTTTTGACAGAGTTATGCCCCTTGAACTTTGAAAAATTCCAATTATTCACAGTTTCCGTGTATGAGGAATGGGGCATAACTGTTTTACAAACAGCTCTTGTTTATATTAAAGTAGAAATCTTATAAAGTTGTGTCTAGTGTCTCCAAAGAAGCGTTTGCCTCATTCTTACAAAACAAAGGTACATACCAAATTACAAAAATATACAACAAATAGAGCTAGTACGTATTCATAAGGGAATTTATTGCTACCATAGTTGTTGTTTGTATTTAATTTTTGACGTATAATTCTAACCGTTTGACACCCATAAAATTTAATTATATATGTTTTATATTTTAAAGTAGAAAATGTTTGCTGTTCCCCCGAAGATAAGTATTGCTTTTCTCAATCCTGGTACCTCTATACACAATGAGAGATATGTTTACATAAGAGTTTTAGGTATTGATACAATTTACTACCTTTGTAAAACATTGGAAGATAAGATGGGAATTAAACTAGTCATATCTTTGTATATGTTTCTTGTCTTTGTTGCTTCTAACGTGACAAAACTTTGTACGACTTATCAGCTTGTTTGACAGAACGTTTGTACGTTTTCTATAAAGTGAACCGCTTTAGATATTTGAATATGTTGACTGTAAAACGCCATAGAGCGACGAAAAAGAAATGTACAATTCTATAAATTTACCTTTTGTTTCTTGTATCTGATATGTCAAACAAAGAAAATCTAACGCACTGCAGCTTTTAGTTGAACCTGTGCATCTAAATTTGTGATATAGTTTTAAAACTGTACAAAGAATAATGAATGACTCTACTGATAATAGAAATAGTTTATAAAAACTTATGTAAGATATACGAAAATTATAACATTCAATATCAGGTGTGTGAAATATACGGTTCTTTTGAAATATATATTCGCGTTCTAAATATATTCGCGAGAAGACATTACGCGATAATTTTATTTAAGCGTAAAACTGGGAACCCGACTGTAATTCTTGGTACCCCGAATTGAGGTAACTCGAATGTTTAAGAACTTCAATTCAATTATCATTTATCATCCATTTATATTTCTTATGTATTGTATGTTTTAGTAATTAATATGTGCCGTATATCGATAAGAACCGCGTGGAATGAAAATGCAAAGTAATATAAAATACTATGGAGCCGTACATCTCAAGCAATTAATCTGTCTTTTCTATCATTTTTCACCACCAAGAAGATCAAGAATGGATTTTTTTCTGACAGCTTTGATTACACATCATTTCGGTTGATTTTTCTGTAGCCACATAATATATGATTAGTACCCACATTTCCGTACCATTTTAACCCAAACAAATGCAACAACACGCATAATAAACATACAACATCGAATATGTACACGCTTAAATGACCGTTCATCTGCCTGGTTGTTACTCGATTAATTATTTCAGTAAAATCGGCCAAGAAGAAATTTATGGGTTGTTTTGAGACTTGAGGCTGTATCCAATCTGATATTGCACGTCCAGATGTTAGTGTTCCACATAGTTTCCAGGTATGTTACTGACAACCAATATAATCCACATGACAATATTTGATCAAATGATAAAAATATACTATCAAGTGTAGGGAGCAAATAACTACTAAATCTCTTTTTGTTTCTTTATTTACTACATTCTCCCATTTAAAACAAATCTGTCCCTGTTAGACATAGTATAATTAGAATTATTTTGAATTCCGTTAAAATTAATTAAACATGTACACTTTACATAAACGTGTTACCTGATTTTATCATGTAGTTGTCCAGAGAATGAATATTCATGAGCAGTTCAACAAGCTTAGATAGGGACTAAGTCCATGCTTTATATTTAGTCATGTTCTTACCACATTTTCAAATCACATGACTGAAGATTACACACCGACTTCAAATCTAAAGTATGTTTGCAAACTGGTAGGAAGTGTATTGTAACAGTTAACATTTCTTTTGAAGGAAAAGGTATACCACATAATTTCTATTTCGGATTTTAATCAGAAGGGTGTGTATGTGAAATACACAGTATATTCGTAATCATGAACGAGGAGAAGTTCCATAGAGCTGCAAGAGATGGATATCTGGATCTTCTTCGTGGTGCTACCAGGAAGGATTTGAACACATCCGATGAAGATGGGATGACCCCTACGCACTGGGCAGCTCATCATGGCAATCTCGACGCCCTGAGAATGATTGCAGGAAGAGGGTAAGCCAAAACGATTCCTTTCACCGAAGGCTTTTATTGGCTAATTCAGGGATGCACAATGTCCTTTTCAAATATTCTTAAATTAAATACATTATAGTATTCGTCGAGGTATTACAACGTATTTGTCCTATTTGATGTCATTACAGAGTTCCAGGAAGACAAGGTTTTACTGTGTATCGGCTTCTTTTTTATCATTTGATATTGGTTCACTGATATAAACTACGACTCTTATATTTACTTTTATCTGACACAAGTTTACTTTTTATTTGAAATAAAACTGTTAATTATTCTTCAAATGCCGTGCAACGTTTTTGATAAATATACTATTTCTTGGGAAAAATGATTTTCTAAATATCACCATTGATTTTATAGATTGCAATTTGCACTCAATATCCCAACAACCGTAGCATATTGTGCGTGCGTGTGTATGTTTGTGTTTAAGTGTAAGTGAATGTATGTATGTATGTATGTAGGTAGGTAGGTAGGTAGGTAGGTATGGCGTGTGTTCAAGTGGGCTTAAATGCGTGTTCAAGTGTATGTATTTAAATGTGTGAACAAGACTTTGTGTGTGTGTGTGTGTGTGTGTGTGCGTGTGTGTGTGTGTGTGTGTGTGTGTGTGTGTGATATCAGATATGCTCGCCAACATTTACAAGATTGTTGTTGTGTGACTTTATGCTATCCATGCGATACTGTACATAGAACAGAAAAGGAAAGAACATATCAGTAGGTAAGGCAGGTGGGGTTTGTGAAATGTTTACCCAAGATAAGAATTATGGGTTATTCATGAAATGTCAAAGAAAAATCAATACTAACCTTATATTATCTAATGCTCTCTGTATGTTATTTATACATAAGAGCCAATAAATAGATTACATTTTCTGAAAAAAAATTATGGCTCAAAAATATCAAGTGAGACACATGAAAAACAAAGGTGCGAAATAGCTTATGATTGAAGTTATATCTACAATGTTTCATTTGTTTCTGTTTTTCTTGACTAAGCAAAGGCAGAGCTAGGGGGACTAAAGGGAGAGACGCAAAAATATTTGCTTTAAATAACGACATTGAAACATGGTTCAAAATTTAATTGAGCAAAGGTTTTTTAAAGTTTGCAGTAGAACGATATAGATAAATAAAATGGAAGATTCATAACGATAGTCTGTTTTAAATCATAGAGAATGCTTTCAGTTCCTGTGTCCATTTTTATTCTAACAGTTTACTGATTGCAGATTTTTTTTATTAAAGGTGTATATTGTATCAATACCTTGTTTGCAATGTCCATGATTCACTAACTGAAATGTAAACTACTTTCTTTGATAATAATTTTTGAATCATCTTTACTGATTGTGACCTTGTGATCAGGATTTATATTTGTTTTTAAAAAAATTTGACTCATAGCAGGTGTAACTGGTTGGCAACGGATGCTTACTCCTCCATTACACATGATACCACCTCTGTTGTTCCCATGGGTCCGTGTTTGCCATATTTTCACCATATTTGTACAGTCTTCTGGACTTCATAACGGTTAATTCTGTATCTTATATTACCATTGAACAAACCTGCTCGCGATGGCACATTTATTTGATTATCGGTATTGCAAGAGAGATTACCTAAAGCTTGATTTTTGGTGCATACCTGAAAATTCTTTAAAACAGGTAACAACATTTCGTTTGTCATATGATCGGTATCATTGTAATGAATCTCTCGAAAGGAAATTTAAACAGCACAGTCTCGGTACACGGTAGGTGTGGCACGTGACAGCACCCCCAAAATATAAACATAACCCATATAGCTCAGGTCAAAAGTAATTAAACATTAATTGTATCAGGTAAATCAAAAGAAAACTGTTCAAATATTTGTAATACATTTCTGTTTTCTGAAGTCATGTTAGAAAAAGTAAAATAAAACTTTGATTTATCATTGAATACTGTTCTTGTGTCAATTTATTCTCTTCCTTGTTCGTCACTGATAAGACTAAATATGCTAATCTGACAAAAAATAAAAAGATCAATACACATGCATAGCAGATTTGTACATTGCAGAGGTTCTGAGAAGGGAAACGGTTGTCGTAAAATGGTTGTTCTCTCTCACAACAGGCAGCAGAATCCTTTTGATATGTTTGCTGAGTTTTGCAAAATTATTAAATGCATACAGGAAATTCAAAACACTTGACCTGGCTTTAAATTCCTAGCTTTGAATAAAAGAAGTTAAATATTACATTTGAATTAATCTTTCAAAGATGATTAATTATAATCATAGACAAAGTCACGTGTAAAGAATGATATTACATTTGAAATATACAACAAAATAGTGTTAGCAGTTTGTATTATGTCAGAAGTTATAGACAAGCATATTACTTTTTACGCCCAGTTATTGACCTTAGATTGCTTATAAAGTTTAAGTAAAACAAGAAGTGGACCCCGAGGTCAAACTGCACATCACATGCACTATGATAAATACGTAATACATTAACTGTATACTTGATTAATTTTCGCAACCTGGTTAGTTTTACCCTTTAACAACAGAAAACGTATTCACCCCGTCTTGAATTCGCCCTTATTCACCAAAGTATTATAGATAGCATGTACGTCAGAGCTTCAATTATTTAGCTTGAAAATTTCGCTTTCATTTTAAATTCGCCGTCTCATCTAAGGGCAAAAATAACGAAAATTAAACTGGATCGAATATTTCCACATTTATAGTCATTATTACTGTAATGTATCGGTTCAGTATTGTCCGATTCACATAAAATGACGGGGCGGACTAACCTTTTGAGTATCATATGGATGATTCTACCGACTTTTCGGTTATGACAAGCTGCAGGTGAAAAAGTTTGATTCCTTATTGGAGAGTCTCGTATGTACGATGACAAGTAGGAACGTTCACTCTAGTTAGAGTAATTTTTAATGTTATGTTTTATCACCTAAAATTTAAACTCGCCCAGGTAAAAATATCGGTTCTCAAGACTCCATCCCGCCAGGTTATATGGACTTTACTCTATTTTTCTCTCATCCGCAATGCTATCAGTTTCATATATCATTTGTAATCTGTTTCAACCAAAAACGTCATATTCATTCAAGGAAGTTTCTCTTATCAAATCATACCTACTAACTAGGGTAAGGTAATCACATAGTCATGTCGAAACTTATCTAAACTTGCATAAAACTTGCACAAACCAGCAAATGTACACTTGTTGAAACTGTATATTATTATGCATACTGCAGGTAATTTCTAGACTTGATATATTCACATTTACAGAGAGAGAGAGAGAGAGAGAGAGAGAGAGAGAGAGAGAGAGAGAGAGAGAGAGAGAGAGAGAGAGAGAGAGAGAGATTGAATAATATAATGTTCTATTAGTTTTCCAATGGAGCACGCCATAACATACAAGTTTTTATACTGAACAATTATCATAGTATCTTCTTTGTAAACTAGGGTATGGATAATTTAGTTATATAAAACAATTACATACCAATATTTGAATACTTTTCTATCAACATGTATTTTGTTATAAAACAAATGCAAACATAATATATTTCACTAATTTCGAAAGTAAAGGAGTGGGTGTGTATTACTATAAATGCAAACATTCAAACATCTTGTTGCCTTTCTATATGCATGCATTCCAGGGTATCACATTCTTTACTACGTCCATGTGTTGAATGACGCATCATTTTCTCGATCCAGGATCTATATCTTTAATAGAAAGTACACAATTTCCCGACCATATCACAGTGTATACAAGTACTTTTGTTTTATAACACCCTTTTCTATAAATTTTTATATCATTTTTAAATGCCACGATGCGATCTTTTCGACTTTTTGTTTAATATATAGTAATAATATAATTTAATTTACTACGTGCATATCAGTTTACCACAGCATCAGACGTCATATCTGTGACGTAGAAATAATAGAAACAACACTTACTTACCACGTTGTTTACTGTAATACAACGGTACACATACGACAGGATGCAATCTGTATTCAAACGTACTGAAGTTAATTTCTTTTCACGATTTCTCGGAGTTGTAAATGTTATAACACGGCAATATCGCATTAATATAATAAGCCTATATAGTATGTCGATTGTTAAAAATATTATTTCTCCAACGAAGGTGAATTTAAAAATATTGGTTTAACTGTCCAATTAACATCAAATCAATAAACAGGAGAAAGATAAATTGAGGAAATTTAAGTTTAACTCATATATGTTATTATGGACACTTAATCCTAGTTTAAGCGAAGAAAAACCGATTGCGTGTTGAGAGATTCCTGTGTTAAGTCTTACTGACAGAAACAGTCGTCTTGGGCATTTGCTTTGGAATATTTTGGAAAACTTTAAACTTTGGAAGTATAACATTAACCACAGTTAATCCGTTGATATAAATATTACCTATTTCAAATCAAATCCTTTGCATTATATCTGTAGATTTATCTATTGCATTAAATCACGTGCATGGGTGTGTCCTTTTTAGATGGATGGTTGGATGTATGTATATTCATATCAGACGGTCTCCTTTAAATATTTTGGAAGTAGTACTGAAATGTAATTAATATAGTTACTTTTAACAGTTTCAACTCTACTATCTTATGGGAATAATAATGTCAAATGCGTCTAATTACATGTCAGAATCTCTCTCTCTCTCTCTCTCTCTCTCTCTCTCTCTCTCTCTCTCTCTCTCTCTCTCTCTCTCTCTCTCTCTCTCTCTCTCTCTCTCTCTCTCTCTCTCTCTTCTATATATGACCCACTTAGTTTAGATACGGATTATCAAAGACTTTTAATTCTGTGGAGCTTTATAAGCACGTAAAAGAAAATCATAGATATGGCATTCATTGGGCGGTTGATAACAAAAGAAGGGCATATCCGGACGTTTGCACTTTATTTAATTCCTTTCTTATTTATAACACACATACCTCAGTAGTTAAAATGGAATTGTTATCTGGAAGAATAAAAGTCTATATCGGTATAACATTATATCGGATATATACCCTCTAGTGTGCTGCCTGGAAACTTTATTTAGTTTGTACTTTCAAGTGGAACTGTATGTACAGCCTAGCTGGGAAAAATCATAAATCAAACTACATTTTAATGGACGATTGCGTCAATCATTACATTCGCCAGATTTGGCTATCAGGTCCATATTTATTTTTCTGATCAACTTGTGTCACTACTGACATTTTGTAACAGTAAAATTGATATTGCATGTGAAAACAGTAACATTTGTGTTTGAGTATATACAAGATGTATTTGAAACTATCAAGATAGATTTTGCATTATTTATCATACATGCAATAAATTTAGAGATATGAAAGATATACAAGAAAAACATAAGGCTACGGTTTTTACCTGTACTGCTACTGAAATTTGTTGATAACATGTATGTGTTCCATTGCTTTAGGTTTTATACCTTACGAAATTGACATAAATAAAAAGTTATTTCAATCAGCACTTGATAAACTTTGATATCAATATAATATTGCTGTATATATATATAAAAAGTCTCAGATACCAAGGTATAAATCATTAGGATGTCCAGGATATAGGTACAAATGTGGTAAAAAATTGACAAACGCGGACCTCTTGAAATCAAGATGTGGGACCAGGTGCCATGGAGGAATAAGCATCCCCTGTCGACCGGTCACACCCGCCCACAGTCAAATTAAAATGAAATACGTGAGGAACGAATCCTCGTCATAATGGATACAGACGTCTCAATAACCGCCATCGTACAGGTAACTCAACATTTCACTTAGTGAAAAAGAATAGTCGCAAACAAGACTATTATACCGACCGTAAAATTTGCGGAACGTTGACATCAAACACAGTTTTCGATATCCCTGTGTCAATAATTTGTCAATGAGTAGTTTACCTCTGCATATGAAATGTTCATATATTGAACACGCCCTGGCATATTGGATCATTTGTGAAATAAAAACTCATATGCGGGTGATTGTGGGATATTACTACTTAAATGTGGAAAATTAACGATAAGAAAGCCGAAATCGTCGCGTTTGTCGTAAAATTAATTAGTAAAATGTCTAAGTTTGAAGCGTGTGTGCTTGATTCTCTTGTATTTTTATTTTCCAGTTCGCCGGGATATATCACATCGACATATTTATGAAAATTGTCATTTTTAATTGACAAAACGTCGACGATATATCTAAATGTCAAATTAAAGGACTGTATCTAAACAAATATTTTAAAAGTTAACTGATTTCCTAATCAATTCCATTTACTTATGAAGCATTTTAGCAAACCTTATATTGTTCAAATTTTTATGCCAGAAATGAAATTGGCATCCATTTTTGGAAAATTAAACTTAATTGTATTAAATAAAAATCACAGATACCAAAGTATTATTTAAAAGGAGGTTAATAAGACATTATACAAATGAGGTGAAAATTGGACTCCTATGGACCTCTGAAAATTCAGAGGTGGGATCAGGTGCATGGAGGAGTGTAGCGAGTAAATCTGGATAAACACGGAAGACATTTATCGTTTCATCTGTTACTATAGTGTGTTATGTATACTTTATGTTTTCTAAAATACTTCGATGTTTATTTCACTGTAATGTCATAATATTACATGCCGAGAGATTTAATCATGGCAGATTGATATTGATCAATGAAGTAATTAAAGAATATAGCTAGTAAAAAGTCAACTTTCTTTATTCAAATTAAGTGCAGTTTGTTGTAGTACAAATGTTGAACGCAGTTGTCATATTGATTCGGTACCAGGCTTACCAACAATTTCTCCTGATTTAAAGCGAATAAAATGAATCCACGGACATAATAAAATGAAACATATTTCCTTTTCAGTAATTCAAAATGTGTCTTTGAAATCTCTTAAATCACACGTTACATAAATAATATTTTATCCATATGATATCTACCAATATTCGGTTCATATGATATGTTTATAAGATTTTAACACAACAAAGAGCGAGAAATACTTTACCGTATATGTTAAATTTTGACACATATGGCTATGTTATGTTTGATCAGACAGATTTATAACTTAAATATGTTGATCATATATTTGTAACACAGAGTTACAATGTTGACATATTATGAACATATTTACTGAACTCTTTAATATATGTCCTGATGTTAAAAGTACATCTATCAGCAGTATAGGTCTTCATACATAATCACAAAGATGTGTTTGTATTGTCACTTGGTTCATGCAAGTTCTCTCAGACTTCATTCAGGCTTTTCATAATCGTGTAATATGATTTGCATGTAAAGTGACATGTTTGGTCGTTGATAAAGAAGTACATACCCCCTTTAATCGCCAGCATAAAAATATGCTAACATTATTGGATTTATTCTCTTAACATTTTAGCGAGGCAAACTTGATATGAAATAATATATACACGAGTGTCATTTGGAACATCAAACAAAATATAGCATCTGTCGCACTATGATTTGCCTATTTGTAACGTTTTTGAGATATCTGTGCCAATTGTAACGGATATCTATTCCTAATTTAATGCATTTGAGACGCGTGGCCAGTCTAGTCGGTCAACAGGGGATGCTTACTCCCCATGACACCTCATCCTATCTCTAAAATTCCAGAGGTCTTTGTTTATCCACCAGATTTATATATACATGTACTTTGGTATCTGTGATTTCATATTCATCTCATTTCAAAGAGGTAATCGTAATTTTCTCAGTAAAACTAAGTTTTTATCCATTTAAACATGGTTTATTTCTCCAGGTAATTTTAAATTAGGGAAAACTATGATAATCAGTAGAAAAGTATACCGATTTATCAATAAATGTGAAAAATCTTGGTTTAGCTGCAGCCAATGTGAATGAGTGAAAACAAAACAAGTTCAAAGGAAAAAATACTTTATATGAAAACATAATTAATGTGATTATTGTGGCCAACCATATACACATGCATTTTCAATTACATGTTTTAATGGAAACATATCTAACATAACATATTAAGGACATAATGATTTTTCATGTTTTACAGAGGCGACATGGATAAAAGTGATTTGCTGGGCTTTACTTCTCTGCACCACGCATGTAGAAATGGGCATCTGAGTGTTGTTTCTTTTATGGTCCATTATGGGTGTAACATTTGGGCTTTGGATAATGACTTTCATACGGCGATGGACATTGCTTTACTCGGAGATAAATCGGACATCGCTTCATTTTTAGATGACGTTCATTCCACTCAACAAAGGAAGAATCCCAAAGTTGTACAGCAGCTGAAAGAAAAGGCAACCAAAGAAGCTGAGCAAAATATCAAAAGATATGAAAGACGTCAGAAAGAGGCACAAAAAGTAGCCGAAAAAGAACATCGAAAAATGCAGGAAGAAATGGATCCAGGCTTTAGACCACCAACTAAAAATAATATTTTCAATACACTTAAAAGGACGTTCAGGGGTCCTAAAAAGCTTTCTACCTTGAGTGCAGTTAATGGCGTAACTAGTTATTCACAAATGGCAGTACCTGGGACAAAACGTGGAGTTCAAAGGAAAATCCTTCAAAAACAAGCCAGTCAAGATGGAACGTCTATGTACGATTTTAAAGTAAGTGAAATGGATCAGAGTGGTAAAAGGACGCTGAGGTCTTTGAAAGGCACAGCAGGTATAAGAAAGGGATCAGATATCCTGTATATGACAAACAGAGACGAGAGTGGTGGTAGTTCTCGACCAGCTCTTGATGGAGTCTTTGGACTCAATATGAAATCTAATTCGAAATGGAGGAGTGAACCGGATCTTCTAGACTCAGGCGTAGAAAGTAATGAATCGATGAATAATGAAGAAGATGATGACAATAGACCAGGGCTGTTTTCCAGACCTGGAATGGGCAACATATCATTCCTCCATACGCGACATGGCTTAGCTGGGACATTGAATTCAATGGGGCGATCTGCATCTGCTGATAACCTTGATAGCACAGATGGTATGTTCAATGGAAATATAGATGAAAATTGTAATGGTGAAAACGAGGAGTCTACCAAAAGAAAGAGTGGGAGTTCCGACAGTATAGGAACGGCCACAAGCTTAGAGGAACGACTGGGTAATTTACCATGGAACCCAGAGGAAGTATGTTCAGATGATGAAGAGGAGGAAACGGAGTTTTCTGCGCTTTTACGATTCCTGGAATCGTGTGATTTAAGCCATTATGCTCATATATTTACTGAACAGGAGACTGATTTGGAAGCATTAATGTTACTGAATGACGAGGATCTAACCTCGCTTGGATTAAAATTAGGTCCACGAAAAAAGCTTCTAGTGGCAATAACAAAAAGGAAAGAAGCCCTATCCAATCCAGGACATTTAATTGATTCACGATTGTAACCCCGGAAATGATGTTTCACTATTCCAAGTTTTCTCTATTATGCATTTGAAAAATCATGGGCTTTATAAACCACCTGTAAAACTTTATATATTCAAGGAAAGAAATTGTAAACAGTATTAAATATGTATATTGCACAAATGAGTTAATGATGGATTCTAGAGCAATAATTGCAAAATAAGTTGTACATTTCAACGTACCTCTCGTATATGAATTTTTCCTTGATAAATGTTAGCAATCGGCCAAATTTTGTAAGAGCAAATTAATCATTAAAGGAAAAGAATATATATATATATATATATATATATATATATATATATATATATATATATATATATATATATATATATATATATATATATATATATATATATTAAAACCTGCTATAGCGGTCACCTCTATATAAGGATTATCTGTTTATAAGGGCTAGTTTTTTCAAGTCCCTTGACTGCAAACTAAATTGAACCTGTGTATAAGGGTCACCTGCACATAAAGGTCAATATTTTCTGGTCCCTTGGGTGGCCCCTATATATATATATATATATATATTATATATATATATATATATATATATATATATATATATATATATATAATATATATATATATATATATATATATATATATATATGGTACGAGCTCTATGTGTTAGTCATTACTAGTCTTAACGTCTAGTTTATCTCACCTGTAGTTAATGTGAAGCAAATATATCTTATCGTTGTTGATAAAATTCCACTGAGTATTTGCACTATATTTGTTTGTGTTGTATTTATATATCATGAATCAACAAAGTACTTAGAACCGCCGGCGGAAATCTTTATATTAATGAATGAAATTGTCTATATATTTTCTTATTGTTGCAATGTTGTCCGATGTTGATATTTGAAGTAAAATGACTTGTAGACAAAAATAATATTACACAGTTACTCAGTGCACCTTGAGTCTGGAACGCAATATGTGCATGATACATTTACTGTTTCATAATTGACATATAAAGAAAATTGGAAGAAACAATGTATGAACCCCATGAAATAGTGTAAAATATTTTCATTAAGATGTGATATCTTTAATGTAATTTTTCCTGACTTCTGTTTAACATGACATGATTAGGCATCATATTTATTCAAGTATCTTACCATTGAAGCATGTAAATCAAATGCGGTCCGTTGAACAGATAGAGTATAATTATCAATTAATCTCCATTGAAGATATACATGTACTTCAAACCCAGTTATAAGTGTATGTACATGATTGGATTTCACTTACTCTGTAATTACGATAATATTTTTCTAAGTTTAATTTATATACGGAGTTATTCTTGATATTCAATCAAATTGTAATATTTGTAAGATTCATCTTAAACGTTGCTGCTATTTTTCTTGCCATATCTTGTATCGATATTTATACGACATGTTTAACTGTTTAAAGTTGTAATGCATTTCATTATTTCAGTTTTATAATTGTTCGACTTGACATTAAGTGTGCCATCACAATATAGTAATCTAGTCAATGTTCTAGATGTATTTGATTTGTGTGTATATTGTGAGGACGAGTACATGAATTTTCATTTTTCTGTGCTACATGTCTGTATTCTTGATAAAAATCCTAATATATTTGCTATTAAACTTATAAATGTTTATGTAATAGATATGCGGTAATATCGTCAAATAAGCAGTCATGCTGTGGATTTTGTGGGTGCGTTGTTGATTAATTGTATTAGAATATACAAGTCTTCCCAATTACTTGCTATATATAGCGAGTTTCCCTCTATTTCATATTCTGATTTCCATCAGGAAAACCAAACACAAAGAATCATTGAATTCCGGTTTTTAATTTATGGCACATGGTTTCTTAAACGTTTCCCTGAGAGTTTTATACAAACCAAATTGTTATTTCAACATTTTTCTTACATATTCCATAGTCTTTTGGTGAATGGTTAAGTGTAACTGGATATTCAAGGGGTTTCAAAGTACTCGAAAGCGACATGATGAAAATTGCACATTGATTTTCTCTTAAAAAGATTTTTGCAATGAAGAATTCGATCCAGCAGCATTTTACAGAATGTCGGAAATCGGTGATCGCTAATTCTACCATACATTCGTCATTAATATTACCGATTATCGATTAACGACCTTGTAAAACGTTGTACGGATCTTAACCCCGCGAGTATATCTTTCATCTGTCAGTTCTGCGAAACCATTTGTAAGAAATGAGAATGAAACTAAAATTGTAATATGAACTCTTCGCCTTGCTGCTGGTCTATTATCGGGTATCACACACTCTAAGCTGTCTGGCTTCAATGACTGTACCTTTCTCAATGTTTTGATAAAAATGAATGCATATTTCGGATGTTTACATCTTTCGTTTTAAAAGCAAAAACAAAACATTGAAATATTTATTTTAGTTCGAATAAATGGCCACCTTATTGATTTCACTTTTTATGCCCCGGTCTGAAACGTCCGCCGGGGGTATATAGTGTTTGGATCGTCCGTCTGTCTGTCTGTTTGTTTGTTCGTAATTCCGTCCCGTTTACATATAAAGTATAATATTTCAAGTTTGGATTGTGATACAGTAACCAAACTTGGACTGTAATTTCATCTAAGGGTTGCTCACACTTCACTGACATCACATGCCCCTGGGGTGCACTTTGCTGACATCACCTGAGGGTGGGTAGGGTAATTTATTTCCAAGCATGGAAATTTGTTGGGACCGGGGGCATTTGTGTTTCGCAAACACATCTTTTTATCTAAATTATTTATTGTTTAATATCCCTGCAATTAAATGGCATGTTTTTCTTTATTAATTTATTCGACAAGAGAAGTGTAATGTCATAATTACTCCACAACAATTCTACAATGGACAAATTAGCTATAAAGTCAGATTCCAATGTTTAAGTCTCCTGTTTTCCCGGGGTAACAAACAATAGGGATCGGCAATATGTAATAGGTGTGGTTTTTTATAAATAGCTGTTGTCCGTGTTTGTAACACGTTGCTTCATAGTTACCGACAATCGTGGAGAAATTAGCATTGCTAATATCTACCCATTGGATTCACGTTCAAAAGACTGTTAATAGGTGTACAAGATTTATATTGTTCATTTGTATACTTCATATCATCGTGAAAAAGTCACATAATATATTTTCGTATTGTGTTTTTACTTTTCATTGGGTCATTAATGTTCGTTCATGTTTAAACACGTTAAATTATCATTATTTGTTGTTCCGGAAGTTATTCTTAAATATCAAAATTAATGATGATTAAAATTTGTTGTTCCGGAAGGTATTTTAAATATTAAATGCTGATTAAAATTTGTTGTTCAAGAAAGTATTTTTTAATATTAAATGTTGATTAAAATTTGTTGTTCAGGATGGAATATTTGACTACTAAATGCTGATTGAAATTTGTTGTTCCGGAAGGTCCACCACATTAGTGCATTTTCTCCTGAACCTCCTATTATTATCTGGCATGTGATTTTTATACATTGAGTATCTTTTAATGAGATTTCATTTGTCATTATTAATGACTTAACTCTGAGGGTATATTTCCCCCCAGACACACTTAGCTTTTTTAAATGTTTGTCCACCTATGGAACTCAACTGTAAAGCTTGAAAGTACTTAAATATATCAACGGATAGAGGTCACATCTTCTTGAGAACATCTGTTGTTCCTCTACCACACAAAGTACTGTAATATTATGATCTTAGTAAACTGTGTGATTATCTTTCAAGGTTATATTTCGACATATAAACCTGTTTTAATATTCTTCTCAGAAAGTGTTATCTTAACTTTACATATTGATTCTCGGAAGTGATGGCATAGATACATAAATTTCTAAAAAATGCAACATCCATCCAGGATATAGGAGTGGGTCACAAAGGTCATTTCATCTTATCTTATCTTTATGTAAATTGTTATTGATAAACACCAAGGGAAAGAGCTATATTCATAGAGCAGTTTTATATCATCTTATATGCCTTAATGGATAATTTAATAGTAAATGAGAATAATGAATTTGGCTGAAGTGTTGCATTTTTATTCAGGTCTCTGTGTTGAATCCTAAATCAGAGTCACATCGGTTCTTGTAAACAATGAACATATGACAGCATTTAATGCGTGTATACCTATTTTTTCACCCCATTCAATAATACGCTATCATATGTGGCCATTATGGAAGGTGAGGAGAAAACCTCCTCAAAATAATTCCACAAAAAACCACGGTATTTGTAAGTACTCAAGCTCAACTAACTTTTCGTGATTTTAAGTTAAAAACATGCAAAATTTATTCTGTCATATAATTGTAACTAATGATCAAAATCATAGGCTCATTTGAAGAAAAACTTCAGAGATATTTAAATTATTTTGAGTACCGTACTCAACATACTTATTCATTTTCACAGGAAAATCCTAATTATGACCGCAAAAATATGCTTTCCTAATTATTCAAAACCCAAATATTTTACAAAACACCAATTTTTTTTATTTTTTTTTTTTTTTTTTTTTTTTTTTTTTTTTTTTTTTTTTTTTTTTTTTTTTTTTTTTTTTTTTTTTTTTTATTTATTTTTTTTTTATTTTTTTTTTTTTTTTTTTTTTATAACTGGACATGTTTGCATATTGATGGCATATAATTGTAACTAATGATCAAAATCATAGCTCATTTGAAGAAAACTTCAGAGATATTAAAATATTTTTTGAGTACCGTACTCAACATACTTATTCATTTTCACAGGAAAATCCTAATTATGACGCAAAAATATGCTTCCTAATTATTCAAACCCAAATATTTTACAAACAATTTTATAGTCAAAATAATGAAATAAATGTTGAGCTTGAGTACTGAGTAAATTTGGTGACTTCGGGCCATGATTGGGATCCGAAATAAAAAGAAACCGCGCTTACTGGTGGTGAAAAACGTCTGCTGTTAAGCATAGTTTTAATATTGTTTTGTCAAGTGCATAAGTGAATTGCAGGGGCCTTGAAGTCCATATAAATGGAAATATGCCACACATATTTCCGACGTGTAGATGCATTTTCAAACTTAATTTTACTTCATTTTTATTTTCCATCATCACCATGATTAAAATTGTTTCCCGTTTTGAATTACATCCAAATTCAAGATGGCTAGGTGACTATCAAGGAACGATGGAAAACCATTTAACATGGATCAGAGGCTAATAATGTAATGCAATGGAGCTACGAAAATGGGACTGGTTTTTTTTAAGATAACCAAAGATAATATTGCTACCTCTGGCGTTTTGGTATGACTTATAAGCTGTTAGCTATGATTTAATTCGCCCAGTAACCGAAATAACTCGATGATCGATAGCTGTGAACCGAAGTAATATATTTGACAAATTAATCCGCTCATTCTAACTCTAGAAGTCCAAAACACCAAGACTAATTCATCATGGCCTACTTATCTTCTATTATATTAAACATTAATCTGGACAATACCCTGTAGAAATTTGGGGATATTCAGTCCTAGGAGACATCTATATCAGTGTGTGATTTTGTTTATAAAAATTGAAATGCTGTAGGTTTAAAACATAGTACTCTGATAGATATTTTTATTCGTGCTTATCACAAATAACATTGAACTAATATCCTTAAATGACCATCGCCGGAAATCTTATTATATATTATTACTTTATATCTTATGTCGCATCCAGTTTAAATCTTCTTGACTGTATTGATTCTACAACATCTGATTTTTCACATTTAACGTGTGTGGAGTGGTTAATATAGCATCGTTTGTAATAAAGTAATAACTATCTAAACATGTTTAAGATATATTATGATGCCAATTACAAAGTATTGCTACTTCATACAGTGACATACACTACAATCTTTATTAACACTTAATTGTTTGAATTATCATATCCTAAACTATATTTCAACGACCTACTCCTATTTAAACTATATCGCCTTACCTGAAAACTTAGTATAGATTGTTGAGAGAGAAGAAAAATGTCATTGTGCCAATAAAAGTGTCTAGTTATAAGGATGCACGAATGTTAAATAAGGTCAATGATTGTTAAGATATGTTTTCCATAGTCAATCACATGTCATTAAAGAAAAATGTAAGGATGACCATCGCGCAGGTAAAAAGGTTTATTTGTTGTATAATTGTGACAACATACAATGTTTGGCCAATGTTTGTATCATTTTCAGTCTATGTCAAATGATATTTAATATAAAGATTATTCCAAAGCCACATCTTTACTAATTGCAAAAAAAATTATATGTTAGTAGACATAAATTATATATGATCCCATGGTATATTTGATTTGATTTTGTTTTTTCTACCCGATTATTTTTTATTATCTAAAAAATCGTTAAGATTTTAATGTAACATCCTCTTTTTATTTGTTATAAACTAGACGTTAAAGGCATATCTGGAATAGACTTAAGAATTTTTGTCATCATTATCATTATACTTTTTTATTCAAATAAAAACAAAACATTCGACAAAAATTATAAGAATAAATGAAGGAAACTTAATATTTCGTTTTCATTTTGTGTTAATTATATTATATCGTTTGCGAAAAGACGTCACGATGAAATTTTTTTTAATAAAAAGAATATTACGTTACACAAAACGTAATTTGAAAATTCATCCTGGCCATTTGCTGTAGTCAAAAGCATACATCACAACTAATCGCACAAAGCTATTCCGGAATATGTTTTGGGTTTTACTTTTTCTAGCCACTCCCATTCATGTTTACTGTTATGTAACCCCTCACCAAATTGAATAAGCTGTTGAGATAAGGTTTCCTACGTCCTAGTTTATAAGTACATACTATGACTTAATACTTTATATACAACTGTAATGTATTTTTAATACTGTACGCATGCCAGAGTAACCGAAGTGTTATTATCATCTCTTGTGAATCCCAACATCTTACAATTTGTGACGCGTTCTGTAAATAGTGGTGTACATGATGAGATATTTCAGTACATTTTATTTATATGCCATTTTATCTAAACATTATCTTGTTAATTCATAGATAATATCCGGGCGTTTAGTCCGTATTAGGGAAATGTTAAACAACTTGGACTTAAAAGAATGCCATTAACACGCTAGGAAGCTTTTAAGAATGATAAAATAACTAGGCATATACGCACATAACAAAGAATGCCGTAGAGACTTGATAATCAGCATCTATAGAGTAAAATGAAGGAAACTGAATAAGTTTTAAGAATATATAGGTTTTCTGTGTAAAAGCATAAAACTTCATTATATAAAACTTCAACATATAACCTTAACTTTACTTAAAAAGATTAATCTTGTTTATCTTTTCTAGCAAGTTCAACATATGCGTTGTTCAATAAATCTAATTAAAAAGACTATTCACAATACAAGAAATAGGCCTATAAAGAAAATACATGTAGTTAATATCACTTTCGCCATGACCAATGAAAGCTATATTCTAGTCGATATATATTATAGTCAATATAACATCTCTAGGCGACGTTTTTGTTTTCTCACAAAAGTTTAAGTAATACAGTGTATTCCCTTATCAATAAATACAACGTAAGCCTACTATATCCTTGTCAGATCAATTATTATCACGTATACCTGAGTATAGATACATGTACTTGTCAGTTTTACAAGATCAATTAACATCACGTATACCCAATATATAAAATACACTTGTCAGTTTTACATGATCAATTAATATTACGTATACTCAATATATACAACGTACGAGATACTTGAAAACATTTTTACAAGATCAATTAACATCACGTATACCCAATATATACACCGTACAATATACTTGTCAGTTTTTCCAAGATCAATGGGCATCACGTATACCCAAGTCAATATATACAACGTACAAGATACTTGTCAGTTTTACAAGATCAATTAACATCACGTTTACCCATATCAAGGAATAAATCGCACTTCATCAATAGATATTTCATGGACCCTATCATATTTACTCTAAACAACATTTTATTCTTATTATTAAATTCAGTTAGTATTCAGTTAGAGCGGATAACACTGTTTATTCAATGCAGAAGAGAGAGAGAGAGAGAGAGAGAGAGAGAGAGAGAGAGAGAGAGAGAGAGAGAGAGAGAGAGAGAGAGAGAGAGAGAGAGAGAGAGAGAGAGAGAGAGAGAGAGAGAGAGAGAGAGAATAAAATATAAGTAGCAAGAGATTCATGAGCCATAAAACATTTTACCAAAACTGACAACAACTGGCAACTTCTGATCAGAAAAACGTATTTTAGTCTTCGACTCACGTGAGCAAAAAAGAGAACGTACAATTTGGTTTGGGTCTCAATAGTTTCAGGATCCTTGACCATAATGGGGTCAGAATCATCCCAAAATTATGCTAGGCATCAATATACTTGTCATGACACAGTTATCAAGTAAATATTTGGTTTGGGTTGTGGATGGTGTCCGGAAGGAGTCAGCGTCCCCTGACAGCATGCCATACCCGTCGCAAATATTCCATGAAAACCTCTCGAGTTCGGCAAAAAGAAAACATAAAAAAGTATTGACACGATGATAAGGAGTAGTAAAAAAAGACATACAGAACATCCAGAAATGCATTTTCTTGTGTTACTAATTTAAAATAGTAACATATTTCTTTTCATATTATCTATTTCCGTGTTTATTCATTTTTACGAGTTGATGGTATCAACTCTAGTTATGTTATCATACAGCTTTACGGTGACAAAGTCAAAG